>JACXVL010000114.1:54561-74688 GCA_014898675.1 Athelia sp. TMB | reverse complement strand
TGCTTGATTCTCTCACTGCCGGCGCTCAAGATGGATGCCTGCCCATGCCACCCCTCGTCCTCTGGCGGATCAATGCGTGGTGGAACTATAACACTATCTGTGCGCGCAGCTTGGCTCTCGTCACTTTGATCAAGGGAATCTTTGACAGCAATGGCGACCCTGAAGACGATAAACAGAATATGCCTCGTTAAAATCATTTCCGAGGCCATCGTGTTGTAATGACTGCGCTGGAGGCTCAAGCATCAAGTACAGCATGCTAGCAAATGCTAGCCTATTGCCAAACGGTTGCCAATTACTAGCGACAATAAAGCGAGTCGGGAGTCGGGGCCAAGTAGACACCGAGACCGACATAATCGTGGAATTCTAACGGGCCGTTACCTCAGCTCAGGGTGCATGTCCAGAAGCAGGCATTTCCCGGAGGCATCTGGACTGGGGTCCAGGTGACTCGGGGCGGCTTAACGTTTAAGTTATCCAATGCAGGGTAGCGTAGAGAACAACCGATTTCAAACACCAAAGCATGAGCTCGGGACGCCACCTGACTCTAGAGTATCAATACAATCGCCGCGGGAGAAATAACGAGCCTAACAACGACTCGACAAAGAGAGCAAGGTCGAGTATCACGAGCGCTGTCTATCGCGCTTGCCGTAACAAAGGTATACGATTGGATCGTCACGAGAGGGGAAATATTAGTCTATAGGTCCGAAGATCAAAAGCAAGGCACCAAGAGGATTTATGCACTTAGCACATAGATGCAGATAAAGACCAGCCAAGCGGACGGAGCACAATCGACACCATGTGCTCAGCGCCAACGCTGCAATGCCTTCGCGCAGACCACTTTGTTTGTACATGCGTTTAGTGGTCTATCTGATAGCCAGCAGTATGAGCCGACGACACCTGCCCAATCTCTCGAGGCTCGAAGACTTGATGTGTGTTGGCAGGTTTAACGCCATCGACAAGACCGAGATTGGCGCGCGTTCGTAGGTTAGAAAGGGCGACGGTGCGGTCGGTGCCGCAAAAGACACCAAAAAGGTACGGATCAGCTTGCATAAGGAAAAGAGGCGATCCCCGCGCAGGTCTGGATCACGGTGCCTTGCGGATGGCGAGCGAGTGTCCCGTCGCTCCGATGGCCCAACGGCTGCATCGCATCGCAGACAAACCAGGGATCCACATGGAATACGCCAATCATTGTCTAGATCAACTATGAACTTTGTTTGTGACAAGCGAGGGCATGGGCTGACACGGTGGTGGCCGTGCACTGATGAGTTGGTTTACGGAAATACGCACCCCGGATTCCAAGGAAGAAAGTCGAATTCGGCAACGCAGGCGACTTTGCTATATTGCTAGCTGCAACTGATGTTCTTGATTGTTTGTGCCTATTATGTATGTGACCATTAGCAGAATCACCGTGATCAGGTAGGGGGAACAGGGAAATACCGAGCTCTCCACTTGTACTGGAGACAATAGATTCTTTGTCTGCACCTTCCCCTTGTCATTTCCTATAGATGTACAATAAGTTACCAGCCCTTCCATTCCGTTACTCGCCGCTAAGTGGCAGAATCAACCGAGGACACTCCTTTTGTCCAGATTGGCACCCCTATATGATCAATCTCGCGAGCCTCGCTGTCGGTTTCGGGTTCTTGACAGCTCTTGTCCTGGGAAGAGCAAAAATGCATCCGCCGGCTTGGATATGCCTCCGTTTCATTTTGTGTTTGCGGTACACGCCGCTACGTCCGATCGTAAACTCGCTTCTCCGTTTCTCCGCTTCCCCTATACGGCAATGCATGCCATCACAGGCACGGGACAAGCAATTGTGCTGAATGCGGAGCTATGCAGAGTATACCTTACATAACTTGGATTTGGATTATAGTTTGTTATGGGATAGAGGCGCAGGTACAATCGAACACGCGGTCGATGGGATACGTTGCTATTGAACGCATACTGCATACGGATGTTTCGCAAACAATCCGCTCTGGGCTACCTTTACGCATAAATTGCCGGTACCGCGGCAAAGCAAGTACAAGGCGGTAGATTGAGAGGGGAGCAAAGAAGCGAAAGTTTCGTATGTGAATTGACTGTCAATCAACCCTGACATGATAGGGCGGGGTAGAGAAGATGTGTCAATATCAGACGGCGAGAGCACGAGATGTTTGAGGCAAAAAGATAAGCGGCCGCCTCATAGACAAGAGTTGCAAAGGTTATCTTGTCGCCCTTGAGGGTAAAATATTATGCTCTTTCAGCCTATTGGTCAATGTTATTGGGTTGATGTCAAGCTAATACATGTCAATTTCTAGACCACAGGGTTCTTCATTCAATTAAACAGCGAGGTTGTCAAGGCAGGTATGAGAGCCTCTCGTTTCCCCCAATGTTACGAAGGGAATACGCCATCTTCTGACATGTATCAGGCGCTGGCCTCCTGCACAAAAATGTGTAGATAAACCTGCGGCCTGTCTGAATAAAAATAGAAAATAGATTATTATACATCACACGAATTTGACGCGGTACCGTCGCATACTGCCCATTCTCGTATGATGGCGGGATCGCAATGTTACTTTATTTGAGGGTTGGGACCTTTGAACGCTTGTGCGGCTGAAACCCAAGGATTTCCAGCAACTGCATCGGCTTGCCGTCCGCTGCAATGACCAGCAATTGACAGAACCTTGAGCCTATGTGATAGTTCTATCCCTGAAACAAACGGTACTCCGCAAGCGGCGAATGTGGGGAATTCATTGTAGCCCCAGAGTCCAAGCGCGCATCGGACCATGCGTATGTGGCCAAAGGATGGAAAGATCGACAGACGCTGCATCCCGGCCGACTGACCGGCGGCCGAGTGAAACGCGTGCGGTATGCATAGCGAGCGCGACGCGCAACACTCCAGGGGTGTCGCAAAGTTATCAGAAGTCCAACATGTGGTGAAAGACGGTCCGCAGAGACGTATAAACTTTGTGTGTCGTTCTAGCCGTGACTGCACGCGGAGTTGTGAAGAAGTCGGGCAGTACGGGTTGCGTGAGTCGATCCCAGTCCCATTGAGTGTCTGCAAGCACAGGATGAAACTCAGTACCAACCAGCGATAGAGACCGCTGCCATTTGCCGGGAATATAGAGGATTTGAGACACTGGGGTTAATCGCAAGGCAGATGCTATAGGGATGGTCGTGTGCTGAGTATTGTGTCAACGATAATAATTCCACCCTGCATGTGGTGGAGCCCTCAATCAATTAGACAGAACAAGTCATGGATCTAGATTTTACTTTCCTTCGCGGTAAATCACGGTGACAAGGACCCGGTCAGAAGCCTATGACTGACATATCACAGGGCTCAGACAATGTCAGTCGTTGCAGATCTCATGGAGGAATAGGGTCGAGCGCATATATGCCCATTGTTGGTAGTGCTGAGATGTGGATCCCGGGATTCAGTGATATAAGTGTAAAGAATCTGAGCATATGGTGAATCAAGATGGATCAGGAGCTCGCATGCATGTGGATGGATGTAAAAGCAATCTGCCGTTGCGGTTTATCGGGATTGGCTTTTTCCAAGAGAAGACATGTTGGAGGATTATCCCGATGCGCGTCATTGTCATCAGTTGGCCGCGATGTAGGCAACAAGACAGAATAAGTCAAGCATCAGCCAAACGCAATCGCCAAGTCTGTTGTAGACTGGCATCGGTGATGTTGAAAGGACATTCCTATCATTTGGCTATCAATGGGTCTCGAAAGATGTTACGAGGGGCGAGCAAGCGGCCCGGACCTTGAGGAAGACTCTGCCGCGGCTCCAGGTTCTAGAAACCTGGTATTGTGAGCGTTGACTGGCGTACGGGCGCATTGATCCTGTAATTGGGTGCGTAGACTTCTCTGTCGCCAAGGTCGAGGTTTTACTACTCATCTTTACTGTGATAAAAAATGATAACGTTCGGCACCGGCGTAAAAGAGACGGCACTCGTTGAGTCCACAAGTATATGTTGCCTATCGCCAGGCAGCACATGGGAAGGTACCTGCGCCGATGACATTTCGGAGTAAGGTGGCCGCTGTAGTTCAGAAGAGTCAACGCACCAGCATGGTCAACAAGATAGGACATCGAAGCTCCTTAGCTTCAAGATTCTAAGATTCATAGCAACCTTTCATTCAAAACGTTT
Organism: Athelia sp. TMB; assembly: GCA_014898675.1. Lineage (NCBI taxonomy): Eukaryota > Fungi > Basidiomycota > Agaricomycetes > Atheliales > Atheliaceae > Athelia > Athelia sp. TMB. The sequence goes on along the minus strand of JACXVL010000114.1, from coordinate 70,561 downwards.
TACAAGCCGACGTGCAGCAGGCCCATCGTAACCGTCGGTGTCTCACTGTGATACAGACCTTGGATGTCGGGCTGGTCGATCAGTATCTGATGCTCGTAAAAAGAGAAAAAGTCGACGCTTACATCGCTCAAGCTGCAGGGGTAATCGAATTTGATACAATGAAAATGCTGAACAGTGAAGACGGCAAGCACAGGACTCAGACTCTGTGTGCGCATATGTGACGTGTGACATGTGACACACTCCTCAGTCGTCATGATAACTTGTTGAAGTGATTTCATTTTGTATACGAGCTTTTTGCCAAGTCAGAAGTAGTGGTATAGTATATGTAGGAATAAATATGCGATCGAGGCCAGTCGTCAACAAGGCGCATTGCGCGACTATAATGCTGATCTCCTGCCTCTGCCTGTGCGCATGCCCGATCTGCGGGAGCCAAAGCATCTGCAGCACAGAATGTCGAGGATAACGTCCCAGATAGTGACGAGAATCATAACGATTACTTAAAGAGATAGTGAGCATGTGAGGTTGCAAGAAGTGCAAGAACACTAACCGTTTACAATGGTCATAATGATGGAAGCGATAGCGCCGACGATTGCTTCGATGCAGCCACCAATAGCAGAAAAGATTGAACCCTGTGAATAGATAATTGTAAGACTCTTTGAAACCTCCTACTCAGTGTGCACAAGTTGCTAACCATTGTGATGTTAGAGGGGTTGGTTTGGTATCGGGGTTTGGTTGTGGTTTAGAGGATTGTTCTGTGAAATTAGGTGTTTGCATTCAAGGCCTTATACCACTCGGGACTCTACAATGACGATGAGTCCCACGACGGGCGGTGCGTCATCATGACATCAGGGCTCACACTGGTGGCGGTCAATCTCGCCGACGCGGAGCGGCGGAGGCAAGGCGGAGGACTGCGGAGGGTCGCTTAGCGACTTGATGTGGACGCGTACCATTGCCCCCGGATATGACGCGACGGTGCCTAAGCTATTAGCATGGTCTTCCGAGAAATGTATGCAGACTTACCCCTATATTTTAATGTAGGATTTACTGGTACATCCGTCAGCCAGGGAGTGAGCTGCTCTTCGAGCGATGACTATGCTGCGTAGCTCAGCAGATGGAGATGATCCTTGATCCAAGCTTGATACATGTGTGTTTTGAGGGTATGAGAGCTTGAGATACGCCAACTTGGCACTCATAGTTAGTAGCAATTGTGAAGCTGGTGGAGATGGGTCGGCGACGGGGACTGGCGTTGCACATCGTGGGTAAAGATGCAAAAAGGTAACCCTATGATGATATTTGCTCGCAACGAGACTTCTCTAGATCTATACAAGCAATTACTGACCTGATCAAACGAACGCGCAGTGCATTTGAAGAACTGAGACTCAGGCCTTGACGCCTGCCATCGCGACGCCGCTAATTCATACACGCTACTGCCGCGGCGAGCAGATAAGTCTTCGAAATATTTAGCTGCTGTCCCTGGGTTCCACCATAGTATATATGCTGGAAACCGTCGACCTGCGTCATCGGCTATGGCCTTCAATTCCAGGTCTCTAAAGACCCGACAGGCCAAAATGGCCAGAATGGATGGTAAAGGCGGTGAATCTGGTTGTCCATCTCGACGATGACGTATGGAGGAGGTTGGCGAAGGTGATGCTAATGCCCATCGTATCACTGGCTAGCGCGTGAGTTCAGATGCTCTACTTACCAAGAAAATGAGAGCTTACAAGTGGCATATTTGTCCATCTCTCAGCAAAGCGGTCGGCCACCGTCGGAGCTGCTTGGTGACAGCGTCCACCTCAAGTTGACCGTCCCAAACTCATCAGAGAGCGCAAGAAACCACTCCCAAACGCATAGCTGTATGGGTGTGAGTCAAAGACGCGACTGGGCGCGTAAAACTCACCGCACAAATCGCAAAAAGGTACTTGCTCGAGGGTCAATGCAATATGTGTGTACCTGTGCAGCATACTAGGCGCTCCGGGGTTTGGCGGCTGACTCCTAAGTGCAAAGTTAAACGCCACGGAATGTACGAAAGCCCATTGGGCCGCCAGATCATGATGGTCACGGTATCGAATGATAAACCTCGAGGACATCAGGAAGTCGGACGGCGCTTGCTATGGCCAGTTACTGTTTCCGAGTGTCGTGGCAGGTTTCTGCGGCATATAGAGCTTTGCAACGCAATTACAAAGAAGATGCAAACTTGGCAGTATATATGTAACAGGGGAAGATTACTTATGAAATTATGAAAGAGCGCAAGTCCTCGCACTCGATTGGCAAAGCAGGTGAAATATATTTGAGTGACTTGCCAAGTGGAACAAAGTTCTCAGTGCCATCGCGAATGACTGGCGGACACGTCGCCGAGATGGTGAGCCTTTGGAAGTAGTGGGTACAAGGACCCCCGATAACCCTGTATGAGGTGGTGTTGAGGCAAAATGAAGATCACCCGGATTATTTTCGCCCTCTGAGCTCAAAATTTCCCCGGATTCTGCCCACCACCTCCTCACAGCGGTCATTTTTACCCGGATTTTTCCCCATACTTCCCGCCGCAAAATCACTAAAAATCCCGTTTTTCGCCCAAGCGTAGGCAAAAACGTGATTTTGCCTCCCAAAATTTGCCCGGATTCTTCACCATACCTCCTGCCGCTTCCCAAAATCTGCCCGGATTCTCAACAGACCTTCTCTCAAAAATGAGCTCAAATCTGCCCGGATTGCTACATACATCGTGCCAAATCCCAAATTTTTTGCCCGGATTGCCAACACCACCTCATAGGGGGTTATCGGGGGTCCTTGGGTACATCAGTAAAATATGAAATTGCTTAGCGGGCGCTTGAGCTGCTTTTGGCGGAGGATATCTTGAGAGTCATCTTGAGCAACATTCTTATTGCATATTTGGCTGATCTGAGTAGCTAAAGCAGTCTTTAAGACATTTTTCAAGATATCCTCTTCTCAAGCAAAAATAAGCAAAATAATATTTTGCTGATGTAGGTATTATAGGAAATTGTAGTCACAGGCCATCGCTACGTCCAGCTACCCATCTTCAGGCCCCAGAGCATCTTTTTGGCCGTGTTCCTCTGAATATCTGTTCCCTTTGTTCTCGACTTCGCTTTGATACCAGCCTGCTTCATCGTCATCTCCATCGTCATCAGCGACATCCATGACCACTTCATTTTCGGCGTCGGTAGTTCTTGCGGCGATTTCGACATTCATAGCGTCGTGAGGTCCGAGTGCGCAATTTTGATGCGTGTGGCCGACTCCCCCGTCTAAATATTGCATGATCACGTCACAGTCGATGAAACTGGAAGAAATCATTTAGCCCCGTAAAGTCTCAGACGCAACACGTCACGTATGAACTCACTCAATTGCACAAAAAGCCTCCAAATCGTCTATATCGCCTGGTGGATACCCGGCGCCGGGTGTAGCCGATAGCAGCCTCGAAGTACGGAGGTCGTCGAATGCAGGGATTAGATGATACCCGCGAGCGAGCCGCGACCAACGAGGGATCGAGAAACCACAAGGGGGCGAGCTAGGACTCCGGGACAAATCCTATCTTCGGCACCGGCCTGCCCTGAAGCTATACCGACGACTGGGGACCATGTGTTGTTCAGATGTGCTCTTCAAGGCGGGGCTGGTGTGAATATGCTAAACATGGAACCCAATTCTCGGGCATACCAGTGAGAATGGTGGGCCGAAGACAGGGTTTGATGGTTGACGGCACAGCGACATTACAGGGGGCACTATATTGAATTCAGTCAGGCAGACAGCAGCATTTTGTACCTCCAGCAGGTGAGGTATCAGGTGGCGCATAAGCTCATTCAAGCACGAGGACCAAAGAGAAGAAAAGTTGAGCTTGTTTCCGCGTGATCGAGCTGGATCAGAGTCCGATAACGTGGCTTTTCGCTGGTCTAAACATCCGAATCTCAATCTCATATGTGGTTTCCCGTGAGAAAGTGAGATTCCTGCCTTGAAACCAACGCGACGGCCAGTCCATTTCTCAATCCTTTCTTTCATCTCTTCTTCCATGTCGAGTTGGAACATCAGCAGTTCAACAGATTTCTTGCGGGACTTGTGCGACTTGTGAGCTGGTGACCAGCGCGCAAGTTCGGCAAGTGCAACAAGATGGCAAGACTGAGGTACACATTAATCAGATTATGTAGTATACGTATGATAGTCGAAATTATAGCAAATTTTATGATAGAAATTCGTGCATATGGTGATCAGCGTAGGTATTAATGAAGTAAGATTGAAATGCGTCGAGAGATTGGTGAAACTGGAGGGTTTCTGGTATGAAATTGGATCCATAGTTAGGGAGCAGATGAGCCGCGCGTGGTATGCAGTCGAGATGGACTACTGCAAGATGTGGGCGGCGGAGCCCGTCGAGCTCGCGCTTCACCACCCAAAGTCCAGTCACATCATCTGGTGTGTCTCCGACAGGTACTAGCCACTGAACGAGCGCGCAAGGATAGTAAGTCCCCTCGTGTGAGAGTGAAAAGAAAAGGTGGACACGCCCGATTGCCATCCCAAGCATCCCATCTTGCTCTCCATCTGTCTCCACAAAAACCGTGTCCCGCCGCGAGTAGAGGCCACGCCATAGCGGCGTTGATCGTATGTGTTCACGGTGCATTCCGCCAGCTCCACAGAGCTCACTTGGGGCATAAAAGCGTGCAATGGCGGAGTGAAAAACACGAATGTTGCCATTGTAGGAGGGGCAGTCATCAAGAGCAACTTCAGAGCCAAGGGTGGCAGGGTCATCATTGACCTGGTCGTAAAGAAATCGTCGCACAAGCTCAGGGAGCCGTGGCTGGTTGATATGAATAGCAAGAGCGTGAATTTCCTTTGGATAATTTCGCTCTGCGAAGTAATATTAATACAAAAAAACCTCTCCGGAGATAAATGGAAGATGCGCACCTGCTGTTGCTACAAGGTCGACGCTAGACATAACTCTTGGCCCAATTACAGCTCCGTAGTCGTCCTCGTCCTCGTCCTCAATCTCCGGTGGCGGTTCAGGCGCCCCGCCATCTAGAATCATCGCTGTGTACGAAAGGGCTGTGCCAGCCAGCATGCCCTTCGCTTGAAATGCATAGTGAGCCGCAGTCATCTTGTCAATCCGCCGGTTGGTGCGCAGCATCTGACTGAGTGCGGCGAAGCGGCTCGATCGTCGCCACGGCTCCTTCACAGCTTTGATATGCTTGGACTCGGTGATAGAGGAGCAGAGGCCATTGGGGGAGCCGAAAAGCCGAATGGAATGAATGTAATGTTTTAATGAGTGTTGCCGTGGTAGTGATATCCCATCCGGACGTACACCGGCATGGACAAAAACCTCCCGGTAGAGGTGGAAACGCGCGAGTGCATCAGATGTTTGATCCAGCGTATCGGCAGTGATGGCGTTCCGGCGAACAAGGTAGCAGAAGTCTAGGAACGCTGCCAGGCAGCGCACCATATCATCAGGGACGTGGCCGGTGATTGCTGTAAGATACACCTGCAAAGCATTAACTATCAATTCATGCATATTTCGAGTAGAAGCGGGAATTGCTGACCTTCATTAGAGCTTTGGAATCATCCCCCGTCCACTGGTGAAAGTCCCGACCAGCGGGAAAGCGCCGTAGGCCAGGAAACGAAGGCACAGCTGAGATTCTGAATAGTGAGGTCAGTGATTCAATTATCATTGAGGCATCATGACAAAGACCAACCTTTGATCAATATCGTCGATAATCGCCTTCGCTCGGGCCTCGCCTTCCGTAATGTAGAGATAGTCATTAACCCAGGAGACGATGTGATCCTTGAATGTCCCCTTGATGACTTGATGGAGCAGATCGGGGGAGAGCAACTTGTGAATGTCGGCATGGGGGAACTCATTGGTAAATGGCTGTCAAAAGCAGTGAGCAATAATGTCAATGAGCGCATAAGAAATTAAGCTCGCACTGTAACGTCTGAGCGTATCCCAAAGTCTTTCCATACAACAGCCGCATCAAAAGATGCAATGTATAAATCTGTCATTTCCTGAGTGCGTCGTCGAGCATGTTCTGCATCCAGCCGGCCCGGGTGAGCCATGCATCTGATTTCAATATTGAGCTTTGCGATATTGAGTTTAATGAATGCCATACTTTGGACACCAATTTTGGACCACGGAGGCAAGCCACACCTGTTCCGGATAATCAGCAATGTATGGTCCCAAACCATAGATGACACGGCGCGAGTAGCCATCCGCGCACTGGACGATTTCAGGGACCGTCATTCCGGCCTTGAGAGGCTGGAAAAGTCTTGCGAGACAAGAATGATATAGCTGCCGAGTGAAACGTTGATAGTCGCGAGAGTCGCGATGTTTGCGTCGTGCTGGCAGAGCTGTTAGATAATCTTTCGCAAACAGAACCAGGGGCGGTGCTCTGTACCTTTTGGAATTGGCAGAAATGCAACAGGCAGCACCCCATTTCCATGGGCACGCCGCGCAGAGTTTGTGATGTTGCCGGGGGACATGTAAACTGGATGATACTCTTGATGCCCTGTGCCAACCGAGACAGTGGTTTTGTCGCTGCCACTGACAACCGGCAGAAAAAATGCACCGTGAGTGGCAGGGTCTTTGGCAATAATATCCTGAGGTTGATTGAGATGTTTCTTTCAAGGGCTAGATTAAATTGTATAGCACTCACTGCCTGCTTCCAAGCCCAGTCCCCGGACATGAGGTTGGAATAGACTCGCCGTTTCTGCGGGTTGAATTGCCGATAGGGAACGTAGTGTGTCTTGCTCTTGAAGTTGGGGCTGGCGAGTTGCTGGTGAAGCACTTGGCGTGTATTTCGGAAGCAGAACTCGTAAGTCTCTGTCATCCACTTGGGGGGTTGTCCGGCAGGAAGTGGCCCAGTGTACCGGACTTTGACGGTTTTCCACGGTGCGTCGCCAAGTTGAATCACATCGATGGTGGAATACAACTCATCGGCATTCTTCCAAGGAGTGTCAGCGCCAAATGGGAGAAGAGAAGCTGCCCAGATGTCAAGTGCGGTGTTGATGCCAGCTTCGGAAGTCTGCTCCTTCATAAAATGGAACCATGCAAAATTGAAATCTGCACGAGAATCAAATGGATCCCAGGAGTTCTCTTCTTCTACAGCAGGTGGAGGTGGTGGGGGAGTATCTGGGGGAAGGAAATTGCCATTTGTATCACATGGCCGCGCTTTACAATAGAAGCATGTTAGCACGACATCATACTAATGGGAATCGGCTCACCATTCAAGTCAGGATGGTGCTGGTAATAGTAGCTGTCATTTTCGTCGATGTCGTTTTCGGGTGCTTCGGGTGGTCTGTGAGCAGAATCGATGTGGCGAAGAAGTCCTCGATATGTGAGACATGTTTGCTGGCAGGTGGGACAAGTAAAACTATGGGTTCGCGAGTTCGATGGGGCCATAATAATGAGAAAGAAAATTATTGTGGACGCTCGAAGGGGGGATAACAGCGAGTGTTGCAGGAACAAAGAGGATGGAAGAAATCGGAAAGTCGTAGCCCTCCGAAATTGACAAGTCTTTCCTCTGTCCTGTGCCACCAATAAACCTCACCACACTCTCGTTCAAAAACCCATTCCACACTCATTTTAACACTTCCCATGGTAGCTACCCGTAGCCACGAAGGCACCAACCCTCCTGTGGCAAAATACAGCAAACCAACCTCAAACCCGAACCAAAAACCAAGACCACCACCGGCAGACAAGCCCAAAGCCACGTCCAAGAGAAAGCTGAAGGAACATGTAGAAGATATTGACACTGTCGTCTCCGAGGCCCCACCAGCTGCAAGGCGCAGAAAAACATTAACCATGCCTCCTCGCGACCCATTGCCTGACCGCGGGACAGCCAGGCAAGATATTGGGGGCCCCGACCGTCCAAGGCCCAAGCGAACCAGTGCTCAGGTTCAAAAGGATTTAGCACGGAGGCAACAGCTGAAGCAACAGCTTGACGAAATGGAGACAGCGAAGCTCACGTTGTTGGCCGAGATGGAGCTACAGTTAGAGAAGGATGAGGCTGAGGAGGAGGCGTTGGCGGTGAAAAAATTAGAGGATTCGCCAAGCTTTCGTGCGAGTCCTGATGATTCACCTGATGAGACTTTTGTTGAAGTTGATGAGAGCAGTGACGATGACTCTGTCTTCTCAAAGCAAGTGGTATGTGCCTTCTCGCATGAAAAAGAACATCCATTTGACTAATAGTGTGGTTAGCGCAAGCGTAATGGCCGTGGTGAGACGAGAGCTGCGATTGACGCAATCAAGGGTAGCCTCTTCACCAAACCTGGACCTCCGAAGCTAAAGAGAAAAGAGGCTGAGGTGCTGGGCCCTGCAAAGTATGTGATCATCTTAATTCTATTGAACTGCCAACCTTATATATTGTTACCAGAGCTGCTAAGAGAAAAAGACTGACCGTCCCCGACGGCCTCCTCCCGGGCTGGCAACAAAAACAGCTGCGTGCTCAACCGCAAACTCATGTCACCCCCCAAACTCCCATCAAACTTGGTGGTCTTGATGACGAAGACACATATGCGCCGGCTCCAGAGGTCCAAGATAACCTGATGAGTGCAGCGAAGCAGCGGATAAACACGGTCAGTCTGTCAGGTTTGCATTGCTGAAATAGATACTGACAGCTTAAAGCAGATGGTAGAAATCGTCAGCGACGATGAGGATGGCAACACACTGCCGTTGTCGAAAGCCAAGAAGCCCAAGCACCAAGAGCCAGAGAAGGTGGTCAAAATAGAGCAAGGCCACACCACTCCGAAGCAAGTTGTCGTTGTGAAAGCTGAAGGAAGCAGTTCCGACAAGTTCAGCGACGATTCGGCCGCAGACTCTGATCTCGATCAACTTCCCCATTTCGCTCGTGCCGCATATACTTCCGTTTTTCTGCCAACCCTCTACCACCGACTTGGATGCTCGGAGAAGCCATTTACAGAGTTCAGCAAGGGGGACGAGATGGTTGCTGCAATTCAGCAGGTCGTCGACTGTGTGTGGCCAGAGTCAAATTGGACAGTGAGATGGGGAGACAAACTATGTTCCCTGGTGCGTAGTATTCAGTCCTCAGTGTAGTCGCACTCCATTAACAAGAGTAAATTTGTATCGATAGGCCTATGCACGTGTGGGCGAGATACGTTCACGATTTGGCTCTCGTGGTTTGACAGCTATTGTCAATCACTTTTCATCAGAGACCTACAAATCTGATCGTACCGCTGTCGTCGACTACTCCAGCTGGGCATCACAAGAAGACGGTCCCGGGATCTACAGGTATCCTGCTCCTGCCAACTCCAATCCAAAGGCCCCCAACTATCAGGTGTGTATTATGATTTCATTTGGGGCCTCGGATTGACTATTTGACCAGCCCCCTGATGGGATTTTCGAGTCTCGCTTTTTCGTCGACGTGATGAAATGGTTTGTCAAGATCATTCAGCCATCTATCGGCAATTTTGGAAATCCTAGGGGTGCTATCGCCCTAACGGCAACATCAGTAAGCACTTGCCTCCTACCATACCATACTGCAACTGACATTTGCTCTATTTTCTAGATCGAGCGTGGCTTTGCGGCTTTTCTCAAAGATGGAGACCAGCAACTATCCCCTAGGTTTGCAGCCGAGTTCTTTTCATCACAATGTGACGAATATTACGAGCTCGCAGGCGGCTTGAGCGAGAACAACTGGCGGCGCATCATGGCCACCTATGGATCGGCAACCCCTCTCGCCGCACTCAAAGCCCACACCAAGAGGACCTCCCTCAGTAACAACCGGCGCAATCTATACATTCGCGGCAGCAGCCCAATCTTGGAATGAGAATTGGCGGTACGTGCATCATTTCGCATTCTGGTCCAACACGCTGACTTTTTACAATAGCTCATCCTCCCCAATGCTCGGCACATCATTTTCCTCCCTGCACATTCACTTTCGCCAATACCCATTCCTTTCCCTCTCTCGCCAATACCCATTTCCTTTACTCGTTATATTCTCGCCGTCATCAAACTTGCTTTACACCATACATCCCTGTCCCCGTGTTGCTATTTGGACCATTTCTTGCCATCGGGTAATCTCCAGCTTCGAGTTCGAGACTTCTTTTTCTTAAATTCTCTTTAATGACAGTGTTTTCTATTGTAGATATCCCGATTACCACTAATTCGTAGCTGTACATACTTTTACAATTCTAATGAACAAAATTTACCTGTAAAAATGACGGTCTTGTCAGTCTTGTTGCACTGGTCAACTTGCCCTACCAATTCGGACAACAAACTTGTGGGCATTTCAGACTGATATGGTCATCTTGTAGCTTGTAGGACTTGTCGGACTTGTACCAACTTGCGCAAGTCGGTACAAGCCTGTACAAGTCCCGACAAGAAATTTGTTGGATTACTGATGAAGACTTATAAGACGGTAAATCGCTGGATCCGTCACACCATGTTCAACCTAACCATTTTCCCGCTCTCATTCGCGATGTCTGCAACCCACACTCCAGCTCTCACTGCCGTTTCCACTCTTGACGCTACCGAACTTGCTAATCAGAAACACAAGTACACGACCCTTGAAGCTCAGCATGCCGTGGTGCCATGTCGATTGAGTAAACGGCAAGTCCATGCATATCATTTTGTTGAGATATACACTGACCGGTTGCAGTGCACCTATGAGATCTGGTTGCCGGGAGCGACCGCCGCACGGGGTTGCTCGCCTCAGGGGATGTTGAAGAGTCTTCTCCTGAGTCAGTCCCCCATTGTCTACAAGTACACCATCTGATCTTGTCGCGCAGGAAGGATACTCTTTACCGCTCGTATATGGAGCTCATCAAAAGAGCTCCGTTACTTAAGAATTTGCTTGACAGGACGAGGAGGAAACCGTTGCGGGACTATATTGAAATGTATGTGACCACTCTTTGTCGTGATACACAAATCTAACATTTTCATAGCTATGCAAAGGGTCAAACATTGCGCATGGGAACAGCACAGCAAAATCAAGAGTGTGACTGTCGGCTAGGTTGACGCTCTGTTCGGCACTTCATCCCCAGACTCGTTTTTGGTCACTGCTCGCTCGTGGCTAAGCTTCCTTTCATTATCCTTCCTAAATCCCCTGGCAAATTCCAAAGCTGTACATTCTTTTCTGTGTTCGGCACAATATAAAATCTGTTCATCATACGAGAATCTCTAGAAATAATTGCTCCGGCCATTAAAATTACAGTGATTAGTTCAGCGGCACAGTATACATGAGCTCTTGCAATTTGTCGCAAATTCCCCGGCCTTATAACGCATTGCAACGCATTAGCTTTTAAAAGGGTTGCAGAGTGTTGGAAAGTTTTTAACGAGTGGCATTTGCTCTATTGCCTTCCCCAGTGGCGAAACACTAAAATTATTTCAATCATTTTAAAAGCTAATACGGTGCAACGCAATGTAAAGCTGGCTGCAATATATCTACTGTTTTCAGTGTTTTCGAGCTTTCTAAAGCCATACAAGGGCTTTACAACGCCGTGTTGTTTTTCCTGATGGAGGAGGACTGAAGCCTAAACGTTACAGCAGCCGGGCTGAGCGCTGAGGGCACGTGCAATGTGCATGTTCCGATCTTCTCATTCGCGACCGTCGACTTCCACAGTTTGCTGAACTCGTCCTCTCAATTCCCTGATTGAATCTACCAGCGAATTGACGCCAGAAACGCGCAAGGCTTCACGGCACATGCTTTACTAGCTCATGCCAACTCGAACAGAGATACATCCACCAGAGCCTCTGAGCAACAGACACCCTACAGTTCCGCGCAGAATGGATTTATTGTGGACCGGCATGTCTCATCGTACACCCTAACAACTTCAAGCTTAAAAACGGTGTTCTGTTCTCAACATGCGCGCCCATTGAGCAGCGCATCGAGATCGATCTGCCCCCCGCCGCTGTTGAGCACCGCTTCAACAAGTGCGACGTCCCACAGGGCACCGAGAGGATCACCAAGCGTGTTGGGTCCCTCCGCTCCCTGCTTCACATTGGTTATGGCGTCGAAGAATGCCGCAAGCTCGGCCTCCACCCCACTCTGCGCATATTCCGTTACCTCCTCCTCTTGCTCATGCAACCTCACCGCAACTTTTATCTTATTGCCTGATGTGATCCCGAGCCACCCCTTTGTCCCGGTCACGGAGATACCGTTTGCAACCCCACTTGACGGCGATCCGGCAAATGATAGTTCGAGGATGCCATGTGCGCCCGCCTCGCCGCCCGCGTCTGCGCACTTCAAGACCGCATGTGTGGTGTCATGCGGCGCCAGATGATCCCGCGTGAGGGAGGAGAAGCCGGCCAGATGGGTTATACGTTGTGGTAAGATAGTGCGCAGAATCGCGGCGGTGTGCACACCGCCGTCGAGAAGGAAGCCACCTTGGTACTACACGATCGTCCCACCAATCAGCACTATCGCGTAAAGGAGGAAGGCACAGAAGACGATGCAACATACCTCGGGTACTGTGCGCCAACTCGTCGACCACCATTTCGAGCCCCGCTCCACATTCGCCACCGCCCTCGCACTGAAGCTCACTACGCGCCCGATCTTGCCGTCACTGATCAACTTTTTCGCAGCGATATGCGCGGGCTCGGCCTCGAAGTTCTCCGCCACCCGCCACACGAGCGTGGACCGGTACTGGGCGTCGTACTCTGCGATGAGTGCGCGGCCAGCAGCAACGTCCGGCGCGATGGGCTTCTCGCTAAGGATGTGCTTCCCCGCTGCCAGCGCCTTTCGGATCAACGCGGGCTGCGCGGGGATAGGAAGGACGAGGATGACGGCGTGGATGTCGTCCCGTGCCAGCAGGGTGTCTACGTCAGGATCGTGGTAGACGGTGGGCTCGCTCAGGCCGAGCTCGGATGCCTTGGAGGCAAGAGAAGATGCGCTCTTCTCGGAGCGGGAGTATACCGCTTTCAACTGCACTTGAACTTGCGGATGCGATTTGGATAAGGCTGCGATTGCGGGAAGGTGCGCTATTGCAAGATTTGGTGAGTAAGATCGGTGACTACGAGTGCGGAGAGGAGCTTACCCTCAATAGCGAAGATTCCGGCTCCAAGGATCGCGATGCCCAGCGGTGTAGTGGCTTTAGTGGAAGACATAATTGAGATGTTAGGTGGTAGTTGCGATTGATCTATAGCAGGTGGTGGCGATGGTTTTGTTCTGGTAAGGGATCACAGTTCAACCGCGCTATTTACCAGTTTAGCAATCAGTTTAGCAGACGGTGGTTCGGTAATAGCTCGTTGACAAGTGACCACTGCTGTTAGCCTATACTCCCAGGTACCCTTGTTGTTCTGCTTACTCAGTCACTGGTTAGTGGCTTAGCCACCGCATACAAACGCTTACAAACAACCACTTCTATGAGTTCGCTACATTTCCGCAATCTAATCTTTCTGTAACGGGACCTCACCGGAATAAAACCTCACCACCACCATCTTGTTGCGTCATCTTAGGAACCCTGCTCTGATTCAGACCCTTGACAATCGCTTGCCATTACACTATGCCGATCACCCACCTCACCTCCATTCCACAGTTGGACAGTATTCTGGGTCAATCGAAGGACAAGATCACGGTGAGTCCAGAGTGTGTCTCACCAATGACACTGCTCAACGCCATCTTGTACAGGTTATAGAGTAAGTCAAAAGCCCAGCTGTGGGCCGCGATGTCCCTCATTACCCTGACTTCCTTCGATAAGTTTCCATGCAACATGGTGTGGGGTAAGTGGGAAACACTCTGCATCCGTTTCAAACAGCTCATGATGCACACCAGCCCTGCCATATCATAGCGCCAGTATTCGAGCAACTGTCCTCCCAATACCCAGGCGTTAACTTCTTGAAGTGTGACGTGGACGCAGCTTCCGATGTATCGAGCAAGTACAATGTGTCCGCGATGTGAGTCGGCCTAAATCCCCATCGCACACTACTGATCATCATATTGCAGGCCAACCTTTATCTTCCTGAAAGGCAACACCCAGGTCGGCCAGGTAAGGGGGGCAGATAAAAAGTGCGTCAATTTGTCACAATCGCTTGGCCTCGCTACTCACAAATCCAACAACAGTGGTCTAGCCTCGGCCCTTGCTCAACACGCCGGCTCAAATTCCGCATCTGGGACAGGACTCTTTCCGGGCAAGGGAAGAACCTTAGGCAGCTCGTCTTCAGCCCCTTCGAAAGACACTGCCTAGAGTATTGGGGACGGTTCGCTGTTGAGCCAAGCTTACTTTCCTCATTTCCTCCACAACAAGCAACTACTTTCGAACTTCTCATTGGGACTAGGTACTGTAATGAATAATATATGCTGTTGCGAATGAAGATCGTTGCCCCGCACTGGTGTTTCACCAACTACAATGCTCTACAGCATCGTATGAACAACTGGCGAGCATGAATTCCGTTCCGTTCACGAATCTAAAAGACGGCATTCCCAGCCTTGGAATGCGGCATCGGCTAGTTCTTCCAAACATCAGAGCTACATTTTGAGGAGCCTCACCAAGAAAGTGTTGAGGGAACCAAGATTCGGCAAATCGAGGTGCCGTCCAGTGTATCAGCTGTGCTCTTTTGCGATTGAGACTTAAACAATGTGATCATCATATACACACAACTGCGCGAGGATCAGCTTGTGAAGAAGGCCTCGATTAGACTTAAGAATTGAAATTACATGATACATACACTCCCTGATACTGCAGTCCCATCATCGCCACCCTTACCAATACAGCTGGTGGGATGCACACTGGTACCCGCTAGGATTGTTGAAGAGATACAACTGGTGGTAGTCCTCCGCATCATACCACTTGCCAGCCTCGACGATCTGCGTGACGATGGTGTTCGGGCCCCGCAACGGGTATGCCTTCTCGTAGTCCGCCATGTGATGCGCCTGCACGTCGGCCTTAACAGCCTCGGCGATCTTTGCCTGTTCAGGCGAGTGGGTGAATACCGCAGATCTGTACTGCGAGCCTCGATCATTGCCTTGCTGGTTAAAAGTACGCGGATCGTGTGTGCGGAAGAAGAACTCTACAATTATACTTGGTCAAAGTTGATAACTTGCCAGTCGAATGCATCAACTCACCGACGAGCTCCTTGTAGCTAACGACAGCGGGATCGAACTCGACTCTGAGTGCCTCTGCATGGCCCGTGTCGGTACTGCACACTTGGCGGTACGTCGGGTTGTCTACATTTCCCCCGGTATAGCCCACCGAGGTCTTGAGGATACCCTTGTTCTGAGCGGGTGGGTAGTGCTTTAGGAAGATATGCTCGACGCCCCAGAAGCAGCCTGCTCCAAAGGTTGCGATTTCCGGTGCTGACGAAGCTGTTTATGCGAGGTTGATCTGTTAGTTTATGCAATGAAGTTCATGAGGAGGTCAGGCGTACTGGTCGACATGTTTGAACAAAATGAAGATGGGTCAACTTTGGTGCGCGAGAGAAATGGTAGAGCGGACGTTAGGCGAGCGAACATGTACTGTAGTGGTTGAAGATCAAGCGATGCTGTCCTTATAAGTGCTGTCCCGGGGACGCCGATGAGCGCTGAGCAAGAATGTTTGAGAAAGCTGACAGAATGTCGCGATCGAGATCACGTGATTGGATATATCTCGTGCCGCGGGCGCCACCGCTGCTTCTCAAATCCAACTTCCACCTCCTCTGCCACCACATGTTCCCAAGCGCTCACAAAGCTCTCCCTTTTCACCACAGTTTTTTTTTGCGAAATATTTCGAGTTATCGAACACCATGTGCACATCAGCAGACTAGCGCGGATCGGCGAAACAGTAGCACCTGTTACTACCAAAAATCGGCGGCTGTAAATCAAGGTCGTTAGACTGCGCACCCCACCTCCCTCAATCTCACTGGAGGGGTAATTGGATGAGAAGGAAATTATCTCCATAAGCTTCTCGCAACCCCAGAACCACCTTCCCTTGTATACCATCGTGGGATACGCTGGAGGGCACGATGACGAGTCGCGGTCGCGCATACGGGTCATATTTCTCAGGTCATGCTTTCAATGCCACCCAAAATCCAAAACACATAAGTGGCTTAAAGCATCTTAAATTTCCAGCAAATTCCTAAGTA
>JACXVL010000114.1:37357-47834 GCA_014898675.1 Athelia sp. TMB | reverse complement strand
TAAAGCACCAAACTAAAATAAGGGCCATATGCGTCAGGCCTTGGGCCCCGACTCGGAGAGCACGATTTGTGATGGGTTATGAGTGTTTGTCAGAGCCGGAGAAGACATTTGATATCGTGAGCTGTCGATCGTCGTGTACGGATTCAAATGGCACGAATTTCATGGCGTCCTTTCGACAAAGAGATTCGTCAGGAATCAAACAAGCTTAAGAGTTCTTTGGGGAGGTCGGATCTTGTCGGATGCTAGTCACGACTCAAAGTTAAGAGGAAAAATACCGTGGGAAAAGCTGGCTGTCGATTACCCAGTCCTGAGTACCTACTACTTTGCCTTCCCAATACCTCCTTAGAATCCCACATTTGACAATGCAACACCACGACTGGCCCATTAATTTGACATACAATCATGGCATCGTTGAAGGCTCAGTCGGTGCACCGGAATATAACTTACGAGAACCTATCCTCGGATTCCTCCAACGACGGATCTCTTTGTAATCGACCCGGAAGAAGCATGACTTGTAGTTCGGGGGGATTCTTCACAATCCCATTCATAAAGTCAGGTATGGTATCCTGTAACAGCTGGTTTCGCTCCCTGGGCTCCATAAGCCGATTATAAGGGCGTTGCCCAGCTTGACATTGAGGCTCGTCAGACATATGTCATTCTAGCGTACTGCTAGCTGCAATGATGATTGCAAGATGCCTCGCCATATCGGCTATATGTGACTTGTCTAGGTCGCGTTGACAATGCCCACTAGCGAAAGATTGGAATTTGGCGGATACATGCAATGCCTTGTGGGCGTCTGGTAGATTAACTAGGCCATTTTTAGGAGTGAGTTTTCTGCGTGAATCAGGAGCTCATGGTTATGATAAATAGACCAACTTGACAGCAGAAACCATAATGTTCAATGGACGCCATCCACAGCGCGCTAGAGACGACTTTACTCACAGCAATGTTGCAGGCGTTATTTTGCAAGGGGCCGCTTTAGCTGCCATTCGAAGCACATTTGGTTAATGTAATCTATTAGTCGAAGTACGTGCCCTCCCGGGTCCCTGATGCTGACCTCCAGCAAAGGCGACAGTTATACCACCTACGATCTTCTGACGTCTTGGAGCGGCACACCGAAGTTCAGATTGAAGTGTAAGCTGAGGTCGCTACTATAGGATTATCAGGCCAGAGCGCACTTATTGACGAGGAGCTCTATCCGCATCTCGGTGCGATTGTGAAAGGAATTCTAGATTTGTCTTTGGTGGCAGAACACCCCCGAGGCTGTTATAAGTGGAGTCCTTCACAAAATGGTCGTGGATATTTGGATCCGATGTCTGGTAAGTGTTCCATCTTAGATTACTTTGATTTACTATATACAACAGCACAAGTAGGCATTCGTAGGACGTCATCGCGTCATCGGTGATATCAACCAATGACAATCAGTGCCATCTCTAATCTTAGGTGCTTATTATTGCTTTCATGAAGCAAACGAAAATATAAATTTGTTGACGTTTCCCCCACCTTGATCCTGCTTTGTTTCTCAAGAACCATGCATCATACTTTGCGCATAAGCGAGGTTCTCTCCCACATCTTCGACTATGCCCTCCTGACCCCGAATGATGGTCGCCTAAGGGCTCTGCGCAGCCTTGCACTGACATGCAAGGCATTCGAGGACCCAGCACTAACAATACTTTGGAGGAATATGGTCTCACTGGTCCCACTCGTGAAATGCCTCCCTGAAGAGCTTTGGGAGATAGAAATTGATAACAACGGCAATTCCATATTGGTTCGTTCATGTCCTACATATCATCATTAGCATAACAAAAAAGCTCCTTGTAGTACACTAAAGGCTCTCCAAACGCCTCTGATGTTCGCAGATTGCAAAAATACGCGCGACTTATTCGACATCTCCATCTTGGCTCAGAAGACACAAGCTCTCGTGTGAGACTGGATGCAGGAGTCTTAAAAGCGCTACCCTTTCAAACAGGACAGATTCTTCCTAGCCTCCTCACACTGGCGTTGACTGAGAGCGATGATCAGGAACTGGAGAGTTTGCATTTGCTCATCGGCGAAAAGTTGACCACGTTTGTGCTAGAGTTTGCGGCAGAACGCTGCGATGAGGAGGCAGGGGGAGAACTACTGAGAGCGTTGGGGAATATATCCAAATCTCTTGAAGATCTGGAAATCAGCGCGTAAGCATCACCAATGTTTTCCAATTACACCTCCACTCACAATTCTACAGGGGGCCCCAGACTTCCTCGTCCCTCTCAATCGCGCTATCCAACGCCGTATGCAATCTGAGTCACATACACAGATACTCCAGCCCGTGCATCTCGTTGGGAAGTGACGCGTTCGCGCACTTATCCTCTATGCCTGACCTACGCGTTCTGGAGGTCGCCCCATTAACGGGTGGTTTTGAATCACCGTTGCCTCCATTCCCCTTCCCTGCTCTTCGCGAATTGACAATCTGGACCAAGCGTCTTCCCAAATCGACCGAGATGATGGGATATCTGCATCCAATTCACTTGGAGACACTGATTATCCACGCCGAAGAGACCCCTTCTAGCTTCGACGTTGCTGAATTCTTCACAAATTTACGGCAGCATTGCTCTTGGACATCCCTGAAGAGATTTTACGGCTTCCAGGACGAGTTCCAGGACGACTCGACCGATGACAACGTTCAGACGCTTGACAGCTTGCGTCCATTGCTCTCATTTCACAATTTGGAGTACGTGTGGATGAATGGATGCATGTCCTTTGAGAATGCGAATGATGCGTTTGTTCGAGAGATGGCCGAAGCATGGCCACGCCTCCGCGAGCTCGACTTTGGCAGTACGTCTTGCTGGGGCCTGCCCTCTCGCGTCACTTTGGATGGCCTGCTCGCGTTTTGCGAGTGCTGCCCAGGCCTAAGGGTATTAGGGGTTACTTTCGATGCATCAAGCGATGTATCTCCTCTGTCGTCCCGCGACGAGTGGGCAACACCTCCCCGTAGCACACGCATGAAGTCGCTGCAAGTTGGCCATTCTAGAATTCGAGTTGACCAGGTCGGGGCCGTGGCGGCGTTCCTTCAACAGGTTTTTCCTGAATTGTCCGAACTTACTTGTTGGGAGGAGCATGATGGGCCAGGTTGGTCAGCCACACGCTCGGCCTGGCTCAGAGTCGCGAGTCTGGCAGTATCGAACACTGAGTTTGACGATGAAGAATAGTTGGCAAATTGGAAGTAGTGTCGTTTTCGTAGAAGACTGTGAGCAGATATTTTATCGAAGCTACAAAAAAATATCAATGATGATCCCGTTACCAAGCAGCTCTACACATAAGACTCACTGTTTTCGCCAACCAAGGGATATGATTACATATTTTCGGACTTTCGTCATATACACGCAGATGAATTATTGCATGCACAGTCCCTCTCAGCTTTTCGCGCAGGCCCCATCCAGCACTCCGTCATTTCCCGCCCTCTTCGGCTTGATCACAATGGCAACATTCCGCCCGCTGCCCGTCCTTTGGTCAAACAAGTTGGCCAGCTCCACCTCGAATTCCATCTCGCCCATGTCCTCGAGCTGCTCGCGCACCCAAATCAATCTGTCCAGTAAAATCAAGCTCTCCACTAGTGGGCCGAGGAGACATCGCATAACGTGCAGAGTCGCCAGGCGCGTTTCTGTCTGGTGCCTATCGTTCTCAGTGGTGAAAGAAGATGATGTGAAGTCCATTCCCATTCGCTCCCCCGCAGCGCTTGTAAACGTGTCCCACGATGCATAATGTCGGTCGTTGATCTTGCCCAGACGTGCATGAGTGGGTGTCTCGCCTGTTCCTTCCATCCCGCAACCTTCGTCCGTTGTTGGACGTCGTGGGTAAGATGTGGATGCATGTTCCTTCGTTGTTGCACCAACTAGCGTGATTGAAAGAGGGCTGAGAGGAGAGCTGGTCGTGGAAGGGAGGGAAGCAATCATCCGCCCGAGTATCGCTCGCCAGACCACCTTTCGTATTGCCAGTCTAGCGTCTGGCTTGATATTCAGTTTATCGTTCTGTAGGTGTAGCCATGTTCCTGGGATTTGCGCTGCGAGGTGTCGATGTGCGATTGGCAGCGGTAAAGCATGCCCACGTTTAAGTGTCCGCGAAAGAGGAAAATCTGCGACAAGCGTAAATCAGTTATCCAAATGACACGAGACAAGTTAAAGAGGAGAAAAGGAGAAGACGAGCTGACAGGGTCTCGACTCCTGGTCCTCCAGAGACGAGTGAATAAGATCGTACACTCACCAGAGGCTTCCATAAGATTGTAACAGCATCCCACTACCACAGCCCCGCTTACCGTCCAGCCATGTGAACCTGAGCGCGAGCCTTTTATTCTCAGCAGCATGGCACGGAGCACAGATGGCGTAAGGGAGCCGCACGCGTGTAGCGCTACATATACCACCCCATCCTCCTCTCCTGAAGGTATCCACTCGTCGACGGCATCGATCAACGTCTCAGGAGTGATATGGATCGTCTTGTGCGTGATCGCATCTGTAAGTTCTCGGGGCTCCCCTGCTTGTTCACTCGCAACCTTTGTGCGTTTCTGTGAGCGCGTTTCCCAGCGCTCGGCACCCGTTGTCTGCGCAGCGTCTCCGTCGAGAGCAAGCAGCCGTGGATGGCAGGGCAGGTATGCCAGAGCCCGAGTAAGATATCCCTGTTATTATCAACGATAGGTCGAAATCAGCTGAAATACATGGAGGATGACGGATGAGACTGACCTGGCCAGCGCCAACATCTACTACCCGCGTCCGTGATCTTCCATGCTCATCTCCCGGCAAATGAGAAAGAGAGAGAAGAGATTCCACAAAGGCAGACATGCGCGAAACTTCATGCGTCTTCTTGGGGGACATCCCGTACGCGGTATGTTTTCCATTCTGGCTGGAGGAAGTGGAAGAAACGGAGATAGGGTCACGGGTCAACTCCAGCACCCTAATCTGATCGACCAACTTGTTCAGCTCCGTGTACGCTGTTCTTGTTCCAGTGCCGTTGTAGTGGTTCACGAGGTCGACCCATTCCTCTTCATTATCCCCTCCGGTTTCATCCTGCGGACAAGAATCGGAACCATAAGAGGACCACCAATCCCACTCGGAGGGCACGTCCGATTCCTCGACGAGATCATTTGGATGCGTGGCAAGGATGGAGGAGGCTAAGGGGGATTGGAGGAGCGCGTAGATTTGCGTGAGGCGGGTTTGCGCTTGTTCATGAGTGAGGTGGTGGGACGACATCCATGCAACATCGGAGTCAGATGTTGTTGATCGTTCAGATTGTATTGGAGAGGTGGCCTCAGCTTGAGCTATCTGTGAGGAACCGCCCGTGCCGTCAGAGAAATGCTAGATACTGCGCTGGAAAATGGGAGGAAAGAAGTTGAGTGAACAACTTGGAGGCAGTGAGCAATTGACGGGCGAATAAGCGCCAGTGCAATATTTTTTGAGACACACAAGGACGCGTGCAAGAAACTGTTTATATGTATCAAGTCACCATGTTACAGCGGAATAAGTTGCATATGGCCTGTGATAACCTCCCTCGAAGCCTCGTTGGCATGGAGTATTTATTTAGAGACTTTCTGGAAAGCTCAACTTGAAAGCCGGATTGGTTACATAAGCAATATGGTCAGATTGTGCGAAACGTGTGGCAGCGGCAGGGACCTTTTCTAGCTCCTCCCGCTGCGCTTGTGAGGCTGTGTGTATATCTGATAATAAAGCTCGCAGTCAAACGGCACCCAGTATACAAGCCTGTACAGAGCTGTATGGCGCCCCTGTGCGCATTACCTGCGACTCCGGATCGGAGTGCTCCAGGCGTGATTCAGCAGGTAACCCGGCATGGTTTATGTACCTCCTTCCCAATTGCAGTCATCTGGCTGACATCTGTGTAAGTCTTAGTGCTCTTCTGCGCGTTTCTAGACGCTGACTGAATTTGGCACGGATGGTCATACCTTGCTAGAATGAATCCCATCAAAACTTGTATCAAGAGTCTCCTCAAAACACCGCCCATGATATGGATCCCAGACGATGTGTTGTCATACATGTTCCAAATCTACGTGGATAGTCATTCCGCCCATGCCCCCCACACACTCCCTGCACCTATGATTCTCGCCACGGTATGCAAGCAATGGCGAACTCTCTGCATCAACTCCCCTCGGCTTTGGGTTCATATCTCCATTTACCCTTACGGCCATCAGAACCTCGCTGTTCCCCAAACCAAATTGTTCGAACTGTTCGTCTCCCGCTCCGGGACATGTCCTTTGCACGTGGAAATCGCAACCTGGATCGTCACATCTTATGGACACCAATCAGCTCCTCATTACTACAGATTCGACGTCCATGGCACTCCTTCACTTCGCAGGAGCGATCTGCAAATATTGATCAGTGCAATGGCCGCGTCAGCGGGACGCTGGCAGAATCTGGCCCTCAAGTGCCACTGTGATTTCATCACACAGCTTTGTCAAGCGCTTTCGTCAAGTGCCATGCCGCTGCTCAAGGCTTTTAGTGTAGAAAGCAACGAGCCTTACACTGCGATGGAACATCCATTGGACTCACTAGTCCCTGTCCCGGAGCAGCTACGTTACCTAAAAGTTGCGTTCCACAGCAGGGATGACTTCCAGGCTCTTTTTGATGCCCTCGAGCTGCCTTCATTGCGCTGTCTGCATGTTGTTGCGGAGATCAATGGCATAAATAGATGTGTGCCAGTATGGCCGCAGCTAGCTTGCTCCAGATTCCTGAATCGATCGTCATGCAAGCTGCAGATGCTTGTGTTGGACTTGCTCGTGATTGATCAGTACGACCTTCTTGTCTTGTTGCGCTCAGCAGCACTCGTGAGTTTGGTGGAAATCGAGTTGGTCGAACCCAGGAAACCAATTCGCAGATATCGCCCGCCCGTGCTTAACGTCGCTCTTCTCGAAAATCTCGACATCAGCATCGTGCGTGCAGCCTCGGTACGGCTGCCCAATCTGCGAGTTATTAGCTTCATCACGGCCCATTTCGATCGCTCCTTCCTTCTCGCTCTCACCAAGATGCTGCAATCGAGAACCTTATCGGGCCATGTTTCACTTCAGCACTTCAATTTCCAGTATAATTCGCCCAGGGATATGGTAAACGAGAAGCAGCCAGTCAATTGGCCGAGTGGGAAAGAGGCGCGGGCGTTGAGATCTGAGCTGGCCCATACTAACTTGGACATTCGCATCTCCGTGAACTCTTGGGATTCGGTGGCCAACTGGGGGGCGCTAGTATCTGGGGGGGCGTGAGCGAAGGCAAGCGCACATTCCGCAGCCTGAGGTACGGCAATCCATACGACTTTGACGGAGTAAACTGACCTGATGTGCGATTTTCCAGCATAGAAGGCATCAAATAAACACTTGACGGCGACTGAGGATCCGCAGGGGGGCATGCAAATCTTGCCTATCAGATGCTCGTTTTAGAGACTTGAATGGTTCAAGTTGATGTCTGTCGCAGAGGAGCCAGTTGCGCCAATGCTCAAGCTTTTGGAATTTACATATACAAATCATTGAACAAGCACTGCATCCATCTGGTTTCACCCATAAGTGTCGCCATTGGATTTTGAAAGTGGCGGCAACTGGTGCCTTGCTTGTACCTGTTTGTGCTTCGGTACCCCTCGCGATCCATCGCGATCATTTTTTCCGCCTTGCGAGTTCCTCACTCCAATAGTCCCAGCAGCATTACTATCTACCTAGTAAGCTGTGATATCCTCTTAATTGAATTTCAGAGCTAAAGTTCGAAGTAGGCTCTATGGAGGCTCGCACTCAAACAGATCTCGTTCAAAAACGAGACTTGCTCACTCCTTTCCCTCGACCTCCGGCGAAACTCTTGCTGTCCCACGTCGTTCCAAACGACGTTGAAGAAGAAAATAGAAGGACTTCCATCAAGGCTATAGAGGATCGCCTTGCCCAATTAGCGGACCACACTGTCCGCGTCGATAATCTCGTTGAGGAGCTGAATACGGACCGGCGTCGCTGTGCAGAAGAGCGACGCGATCTCATAGAGTGTATGAGAGAATATCAGAGCATCAATACACCTGTCAAAAGAGTGTCGGACGATGCTCTGATCGAGATTTTCATGGTATATGCGGCGGGTACACCCCGCACCCGTGAAAATCTCGATGCACCCATGGTTCTAACCTGGGTGTGTAGCCGATGGCGAAAAATTTGCATCAGCACTCCCATCCTATGGTCACAACTGACCATAGGTCTCAGTGCTGGTTCCAACTACGAGGCAAATATCTGCCTCGTTCGTATGTTTGCAACTCGCGCTGGCACCTGCCCCCTGCGAATCGTGATCCTTACCTTTCCTGAGCATGGCGGACTCTTTGCCAGGCGCAACATCAGGCTTGAGGGAATTCAGCCGCTGCTCAATGAGTTTACCGCTACTGCGGAGCGCTGGCAGGCGCTTGACATCACATGCTCCTGGGTTCTGCTGCAGCGAATATGGCAGCAAATACGCCAGGTTGCGCCCATGAGACCCTTGGCTATGCTGCAGCGGTTGAGTGTAAACTGTGAAGAGCATGTGGCCAGTACCGCGGCCCTGTCTGAACTGCTCTGGTTATCTTTCAAGACTCCAAGGCTCCGTCACGTCCACCTGAAGCCATGTGCAGCGTTTATGTTGCTCCCTTGGATGCAGCTAGAGAGTTGGGGTGGGCGATTGCGGTCTCCGGAGGATTTCTTGCACATGTTACCTCTGTGTCCAAACTTATCGCAATGCACCAACTCGGAATTCGACTGGAGTCGTCATCGCGCCGCCGCACTCAGCCCCGTGCATCATCAAAAATTGCACACCATGAAAATATCGTTCTGGCAGGCGAAACAATTCCGATATGTGTTCCGGGCACTGGTGCTCCCCGCCCTACTGGATTTGCGAATAGACTGTTCAAGATCCTAAGATTCGAAAATTTAGTCACAGCGAAAATTCTCCCGTTTTCTGAACAAGTCGTCGTGTAGTTTGCAAAGGCTTGTCCTCAACCCCGGTCCCAAATTCTTCTACGCCGACCTCATTAGGGCCATGAAATGTGTTCCGGGCTTAATCGAGTTCGAATTCGTCGAAGGCAGATATTCTGACGAAGAGCCGGTGTTCAACCGACTTGTCCTCTACGAACTCACCCTCGGCCCTGCCGGCCCCGTCTCGCCATTGCTCCCCAACCTGAAGACCCTCAGTCTGATCGGCCGCCTCTCCAATGACCTTCCAGACGCGATGCTCATGATGTTGAACTCAAGAACCAGCCCGCCGTCTTCGCTTGAAGCTCTATTTCTCCAAATTTGCCCAGCTAAGAACAGCTGGATACCCGGAGAGAATAGATTGGCAACCGATCCAAGTAGCGTTCTGAATGCAACGGACGCTCGGACCATAGGGAATGCGCTGGCAGGTACCGCGCTCAAAATCTTCATTGATCAAAGCGGCGATGATGATTCATATGATGACGGCATCCCAAGTTCCATCGCTTTTCCTCCGCTTTAGCTTGGGAAGAGTTCACTGTCGGTATCACTGCTAGATGATATGGGAGGTCTTGGGATTACCAGGGATAAATAGGGGGTATACGGAAGGGAGGTGGGCTTCAAGTTGCGGGTGTCCGTATCAACAATCAGAGAGAATATGCTTTAATATTGATATCTCAGTGGCAACATGTGCGTGTGATTTTCGCGGTGCCGGTGTCGTGCCATTTGAGGAGTCGTATGGACTTCATGCAGGACTCAGCTGTGACGACGCATCGGAGTCTGAATGGTAAGATATACCCAGTTCATATACAGAATTATACCGTCCGGTGTAACACCGAAATCGTAAATTGGATACTGCTTCGTTCCAAATCGTCGGATTGCTCTAATTATTAGCGCATATGATTTCTAGAGTCCTATGTACTGTGTGCCAGGAATTTTGCGAGCACTTGTTTATCTGATACTTTGGCAAAGTCACGATCTTATGTTGAGCAGCCAAATTAGGCAAAACCGCCCACTGTAACACCCGGCAGCAAAAAGTGGCATAGCACATCGGCATCTTCCTCTTTGAATATTAGGTGTATACATATCCTACTCTATGCTATATAGAATGCTCTGAAGATTATTTTCAAAGCTATAGCAAGCATATGTGGCCGAGATTGAGTGAGGTTTTGTCGGAAGTCGTCACAGGTCGGAAATCGGAAAAACCGCCGTAACTCCGCTGCAACGCGCATAAAAGCGAGATTTTCGAGTGCTGAGCAACTCCGAATGACATGAAATAAACGGAATGCACTTCTCAAGAACCTTGAAGTAGTCTCTCAGTCGACGTATCATAAATCTGAGGACGCAGAATCTTGCAGAAGCTCAAATAAATTTCAAAATGACTGGTGGCAGTGTTACAGTTCATGTTGTGAGGATCAGCCCTTCACCCTTGGCAACAGTTTCTAGATGATCCCACGGTCTTCGAGAGCCTGATTCATGCATAAAAGAATCCTATCTCTAAGACCCATTATCTCCGATTATCCCCTTCGGACAACGCGCATGCCG
>JACXVL010000114.1:9299-24777 GCA_014898675.1 Athelia sp. TMB | reverse complement strand
AATCTATAGGAATGAGTCGAAACGAAGCTCAAAGAGCTTTGGGTCAACTGCCTGTGGCGCATTTGCGGATGGGAAAGTTACGTAAGCGGCCGCGGATTTCATCGCGTTTGCCCAGTCCCATGGGTATATCTTACTTGTACAACTCACTGGCACGTGGCTCATTGTTCACTCGTCGCTAGTACCGCCCACATTCGAATTTCGATATCATCGCTGCTACAGCTTTTGTCAATATCACATTAACCCAGTAAGCGATAACATCACTCCCTAGTGCTTTCACTTAAGTGCGAACTATCTGACTGCATAGATCCAATGAAGTGCAGAAAATGCAATCAACTGGATCTCGTCTTCGAGCAAGGCCCGATCGTCTCTTATCCTCGACCTCCAGCCAATCTCTTTCTATCCCATGTTCTTCCGACCGATATTGAAGAAGAAAAACGAAAGTCTTCTATCGAGGCTATCAAAACTCGCATTTCCCAGGCTGAGGAACACGCCGCGTACCTTAACACCCTCGTGCAAGAGCTGAAGAAAGAACAGGGCCGCTGCGCCAAAGAACGCCGCAGCCTCGCAGACTGCTTGGGAGAGTACGAGAGTGTCAACGCACCCGTCAAAAGAGTCTCAAATGATGCGTTGATCGAAATCTTCATGTCATACACGGCAGCCAACCCCTACACCCGAGAACATCTCCCTGCACCCATGGTTCTCGCAAGCGTATGCAGGCGGTGGAGGGACATCTGCACCAACATTCACAGCTTATGGTCGCACATCTCCATACATGTCAATCGAGATTCTCGCTTTGAGGCAAAGGCCAACATTGTTCGCATCTTTGCATCCCGCGCTGATGGATCGCCGCTGCAAGTTGCGATCCGCGACCATCTTAATTACAACGGTTCCCATCTCAGTCGCCATATTGAGCCTGCAGGATTGCAGCTCCTAATCAATGAGATGGCCGCATCCGCGGTACGCTGGCACACATTTGAGGCCACATGCTCCTGGGCGCTGCTCGAGCGGATATGGGAAGGGATATACCAGGTCCAGCCCATAAAACCCTTAGCCATACTTCAACGGTTGAGTGTAAGCTGTGAAGACTATGCATCCAGATCCATGCTTCTGTCTGCACCGCTCGATCTATCTTCCAAGGTGACAAGCCTTCGGCACGTCTGGCTGGGTCCAGGCACCACCACGTTCTTGCTGCTACCGTGGAGGGCATTAGAGAGCTGGGGCGGAGAACAGGCATCGCCAGAGGATTTCGTTGATGTACTGACTAAGTGCCCAAACCTCTTGGAATGCACGTCCATGAAGTTCTTCGAGTATAGCTCTCTCACTACACCAGCCACTCTTCTGCGTCATCACAGATTACACACTCTTGCAATCTCCCTGGATTCGCCGAACGAATTCCACTATTTTTTCAATAGCCTAGTGCTCCCCGTGTTGCTTGACCTGCGGATATCCTCCAGACGCGGCACGATATGGTCACCCCGAGACTTTTCGCATTTCCTGGATCGATCATCGTGCATCTTGCGGAGGCTCGTCTTGAGTCCCGGTACAGGTTTCCCCGCTATCAACCTCATCGACATCATATCTCTCGTTCCGAGTTTGACCGAGTTCGAGTTCGTGGAGAACAGGTATTCCGATGAAGCAGCTGTTGTCAGCCACGCTGTCCTCCACGGGCTCATCCGCGGTGCCGCCGCCGCCGCCCCGCTGCTCCCCAATCTTCAGACCTTGAGTCTGATCGGCCGTCTCGCGCGCGATCTGCCAGCCGCGCTGATCGCGGTGCTCCGTTCGAGAACCCAGCCCCCATGTGCGTTCCGCGCGCTGTTTCTGCAGCTGCGCGCGGCCGAGGGGGGCGCGGACGCCGAGCCAGACAACGTTCTCAGCGCCGCAGATGCGCGAACGGTGCAGCTCGCATTGGCAGACACTGCAATCGCGGTCACCATTTGTGAAGCTGGCGGCACCCAGGGGTCTGTGGCCTTCCCCCCAACGCTAAAAATGGGCTTCCATGCCCGCCCAGTGCTGCGGGCTTGAATTGTAGTGCGCCACAGATAGCAGGCCCATATTCGCGTGTTGGGCCAGGATGATGGGATGTGTGCAAGGGGGAATGGTCGCTCTGAGAGCCGCTGCGGTCCCCCTCTAATTTCCTCAACACACTGCAAGCCTCTGGCGGGACGTAGCCCTTGGGCTGGGTTTTCCTGTGAGGCGAATGCGTCCCCCGAGTGGGTGCAACGTCACGGATTTTTCCCGCATCGCAGGGCTGGTCAGGGGGTAGATGGCACGATTGCTGAGGTCGGGCGTACGGTAGCAGGTGCCAGCGCTGGCACGGTGGATATTAGGGCCATAGCGTGTTGGCTGTCACCGAAGTGCAATAGTATAAGGCTATTGGTGGAAACATTGAGTGCAAGTAATATGCTCCAAGAGAGCTCATAGAGTTATGCAGGCCGGGAAGCAAGAGGCGATCGATCAGCAGAAGTTTCACAAACGAGACGCGCGAAATCGATTTCCAAAACGTCAACACCACGTGCTCTGCTCGTCGCTTCCGCCCAATGCGCATGCGGCCCTGGCTTTTCCAACTCAAGTGCGAACCGACCGCGACTCTGAAGATCAAATTCAATGTGTGAAGCAGGGAACGTGGCGGACCTGGACAGACCTGGACCTGAACCTGGACCCTGGTCGGGACAGAAACCATCACATCGCGCCGAATCCGCTCGGGCAACCGCCAGGCAATCGGCGCGCTGCGCATTCACGCGCGTATGCGCACTGCTATAAGAGCATCGTGCCGCAGCGCCCTGGCCCCAACAATCTCCCATGCTCACGCGCACTCTCGTCCTCGCGGGCCTCCTCGCCGCCGCGCACGCGCGCTGCTACTACGGCCAGCCGTGCTTCCCCTCGCCCGCCGAGCTGCAGGCGTTCAACCGCACGGTCGGCGGGCGCCTCGTCGCCATCCAGCCGCTGCAGGCCGTGTGCTACGCCGGGCCCGCCTTCGACGCGGCCGCGTGCGGGGACGTCAACGCGCACTACGGGAACGACACCTACAGGTACGCCCGCCCCCGCCCCCGCTGTTTCTGGCTGCGCTGATGCATGGGCAGGTCGGACCACATCGCCGCGTACGAGCAGGTCAACTTCGAGCAGTGCGGCACGTCCGACTGGTGCCAGCCCGCGCCGGGCATCGGGCTGAACGGGACGTGCGGGCAGGGTGCCGTCCCGCGCTACGGCGTCGCCGCGCAGTCCGCCGCGGACATCGTCGCCGCCGTCCGGTTCGCCACGGCGAGGAACCTCAAGGTCGCGATCAAGAACACGGGGCACGACTACATCGGTGTGTGCGCCGCGCTTTCTCGCTGCTCAGGCTGACGGGAATACGTATGTAGGCAGGTCGAGTGCGAAGGACTCCTTCGTCATCTGGACGCACGCGCTCGTCGACACCGCGTATTCCGCCGCGTTCGTCCCCGCGGGCGCGCTGGGCCCGGGCGTGCAGGCGATCACGCTCGGCGCGGGCGTGCAGTTCGACCAGGTGTACCGGTTCGCCGACGCGAACGGCGTCGTCATGGTCGGCGGCGACTCAGGTGCGCACGCTCTCCCCTCTGATGTCCGTGCGCTCAAACAGGGCATGTCACAGGCCAGGTCGGCACGGTGGGCGGCTGGCTGCAGGGCGGCGGGCACGGCACGCTCACCCCGCGCTACGGGCTCGGCGTGGACAACGTGCTCGAGATCACGCTCGTCACCGCCGACGGCGCGCTGCGCACCGTCAGCGCGCACCGCAGCCCGGACCTGTTCTGGGCGCTGCGCGGCGGCGGCGGCGGCACGTGGGGCGTCGTCACGCAGGCGACATTCAAGGCGTACCCCTCCGAGCCGCTCGCGGGCGTGAGGTATGTTCCCTAGCGCTAGATTCCGGGCGGGGCTAACCACCATCGCGGGCAAGTGTCGTCGCGGAGGGCATAACGATAAGCGCACCGGAGCTGCAGCGCCTCCTCGCGGGCCTGGCGCGCGCCGCGCCTGCACTCGCAGACATCCACTTCGGCGGCGTGATCATCGCGGGCGGCACGGGCTTCACGCTCGTCGGCGCCGCGCCCATCGCCAACGCCACCCTCCTCCAGACCGCGCTCGCGCCCTTCGCCGCCGCGCTCGCCAACAACAGCATCCTCGCGAACGGCGCGGGCATCGCGCCCGCGTACACGACCTGGCCGAGCTTCCTCGCGTTCTACGCGGCGGTGTACGCGCCGCCGAGCGAGGCGGTCGGCGTCGGCGCGCGGCTCGCCTCGCGGCTCATCCCGCGCGCGCAGTTCGTCGGCGCGGCGAACGTCGCCGCGCTGGCCGCGGGCATCGTCGCGGCGTCCGAGGCGACTGGCCAGGCGCAGGCGGTGCAGATCCTTATTGACACGCCCGTGGGCGTGCCGGACGCCGCGCGGGCGACGAGCGTCACGCCGGCGTGGCGCGATGCGCTGTGGCACGCGATTGTCATTGGGGCGTGGGCGCCTGGGACGAGTGGCGCGGCGCAGCGCGCGGTGGCGGCGGGGGTGGACCGCGCGAACGCGGTGCTCGTCGCGCTCGCGCCTGATTCGGGGGCGTACCAAAACGAGGTCGGTGGCACCGCCTGTGGCTCGTTACATCACTCATACTTATGTCTTTCTGTGGCAGGCGAATATCGACGAGCCGGATCACGAGCAGACGTTTTGGGGCGACAACATACAGCGGCTGAACGCCGTCAAGCGGAAGTACGACCCCGAGAACTTCTTCGCGGTGTGGCACGGCGTAGGCTGGGCGGGGGCAGGCGATCCAGACTTTGTGTGCTACGACAAGTACGACTAGCGTACGATAGAGTCGGACATGCTTGGATTCGCAGAGAACACCATTAAAATAAAAATTTCTTGAGTAGGTATACCACCACACCTTCAGCCACAATCCAGTCCGACTCTCTATAGTAAATCGTACACGTACACGGCAGATCCAGCATGTACGGTAAGTAGAGCAGCAAGTGGCGCCTTTTTATGAATTGGTCCAGGCGTAAGTTGGTCGCAGCAAGCTTGAAGTAGCAGTCAGGACTCAGGGGCATAATGCTATAAAAATTCTGGTGGCGTGGAAACCACGTGAGCAGCAGTAGCGTGAGATATTAACCTTGAATATCCGCGAGTCAATGTTCGGTTTCAGCTTTCACCAATATCGGTCCAGTACCAGTGTCCTACAGTGAACGCAGCTTTATCATCAGCCAAGTGAGTTATAGCATCATCTGAATCTCATCAGTCAATTTTGCAGATGTGACATTCGAAGTAGGTTCAATGAAATGCAGGAAATGTCATCAGCTAGACCCTGTCTTCGAACGACTCAGAGACCCTATCACCGCCTACCCCCGACCTCCAGCGAATGTCCTTCTGTCCCATGTTGTCCCGAATGGCATCGAGGAAGAGTGTGCAATATGAAGGTCCCTACCGGACAAAAATAAAGAGCATTCATGTTTTTACTTTTTCCCGCGTGTACATGCATGTACATGCATGTACACGCATGTACACGCAGGAATTCACGCACTTTTTTTTTTTCCCACATGAGAGCTCGTGTACATGCGTGCACACGCGACTGAAAGCACTGCCACCCTCCCCCACATATTTTCTTGGTTCATGAGTGTACACGCAGTTTGTCACGCAGCTGGTCATGCACTTGCACGCGTGCACACGCACATCTATTTAACATGCAAATTGAATTTGGTTTTTGCAGTGCCTGATTTTCTATTGCACCCGTGAGGCACACGAGTACATGAATAGATTAAACCTTGGCGCCGCTGCGGATCATGGCGGGCAGATAAGAAAACCCATGCACCATGAGGTCGCTGATGGCGCGATCCCGATGGGACCCCATTAGGCCAATTAGCGTTCCCCGGCCACATAGCGAATCGTAATTAGTGTTCCCCTAGCCACATATCGACTCTGTCTTCGATCATTCACATCCTGATTCACTACCCATGTCGCTTAACCCTCCCCTCACCAGTCGTGGTCTCTGCCAGACGTGTGTCAGCCATCCGTGCACTGGCTGGGTGGCCGCTCCCCAAATGGGTGGCGTAGAGCCTTACACAGGCCCTCCCAGACAGGTAAGAGGTATTCCTGTTAAAAAAACGCTCACCCGACCTCCTTTAAGATACCAAGAATCCCCTCGGAGAAATGCGGCGCCTGTGACCACCCATGGATTGCCCATCGAATGACCAGAGCTCCTCCAGGTCAAGCGTTTGCCAAAGGGCCCTGCGCCCCCAAATGCGGCGGCTTCTACTCCGTGAGTTCCATTTTTTTCTTCCCGACCAGCCGCCAATAGAACGAGCAGCCTCTTCCCATTTGGGACCCCCGGACGGTTTGCTCCTGCACCTTACCTTGGTCCGCGCACGAATGGTTGCCGGGACTGCCGGCCAACAGGTACACGTCTATTCGTGGCCAGATCTACCATCTGCTGATTATATGCATTAGCAGCGTGGTTGGAGAAGATGTACCCCCCCTAACTATACCTCGCCAGTGTGCGTTTATATTTTAATTCAACCGCCAAAATTTGCCTGACCCCGAGACCGCTGCAGCCCATCCCCCAATCACAGCTTGGTCAGCCCCTACTCAGGCCAGGGATCGCCCTGAGGATACCTCCCAGACACCTTCACAACGTGCCAATTCCGCCCGACGGGATAGCTTCACCAGGGTATCGATGCAGGATGCGTCGGACCCCAACTCCAGTCGACCCGCCAAAAGAACCAAGGTCGTCGGCCGCAGGAAGGTCAAGGTTACCGCTGCTCGCGCCTTCCCCTCGACCGGCGCCTCCACCAGACCGAGTGGACCGACCGCATCAGTGTCGGAGGCTCCAGAGGGAACAGGCCACAAAGCAATCGGCGTGCTATGTCTGCCCCGCACTGTAAGTGCCAATGTGACATACGAGCCACCCCACCCCCGCTGAGTGTCCGTATTGACACAGCTGACGGGCGTTGACAACGTCGACCGCCCAAAAAATGCACACGACCTCCTCGACACTTCGACACTGAGATACAAGAACGCCGCCGAGGCTCACGACCTCTACTTCACCATCGATGTCGACGTCACCCGGAAATCGCTTGTTCCGCAGCTGAACCAATCCATTTTGGACCACATGTTGTTTAATGGGCTGACCTTCCCTCCGAATGAGGACTCAGATGAGCTGGAGGACGAGGTCGACTTGGGATCTCTCCGCTGGCAGCTTCTTACCCTCAAGAAGACACGGAGCCTGATCCCATCATGGCGCCCCTCAGTGGCCACTGGTCTGCAGGCGGACTGCGTTGACTACAAGCGGTTGAAAAAGATGGCGGGTGGTATCAGCACTGTTGACGGTACTGTAGAATGCATCATCCTCATCAGTGAGTACACTCCCCAAGATGATACGCACCGCTGAAGGCATCATAGACCCACGATGGGGTGATATAATTGGACCCATAGACGCTTTCAAGCCACACAGAGAGGACCCCCCGCCATACCGCCAGCAAAGCGATCATTATTGCTTCGGAGATCGGTTCACCTTGGTGGCAACCCCCAAAACAGAGCACGAAGCGCTTCGCTCGGTGATCATGTGCTCTGAGCGCTGCCCTAGTCGTGTACGCACCGGCCACTTGCTTACCTTCGGCTTCAGAGCTTAACACCTTGTCATTCCAGGACACCAGCCCGGATTGGGCGACATACTCCCCGCCCGCGGCGGCCACACCGGCGTTCGTTCCGTCGTCGCCCCCTCCGGCTCTGGACGACGATCCAGAGGGGACGAGTCTTTTAGAGTTTCAAATGCGCGAGCACGACAACCTCTTGCATCGTCTCAATGTCCCAATCAATGCGGCCCCTGACGCTCCATCCCAACCCGCCGCACCACACTCGGCCCTCGCACCGCTGTCAACCTCAACGGTAGCGCAGCCCACCGCTTCGCAGGTGGTGGCTGAGGCTGCACGCTCCCGCTCACCGTCGGTGCAGTTGTACGAGGCCAGCCGTCCTGTTCGCGCCGCGGACAGGCTAGCAAGCGTCCCTCGCATTCGGTCCCCATCTGTCGAGATCTACGATCCTGACCCGATGCTTCAGCCGCTATCCGTAATCTCTGACCGTGACCTGGCGAGGTGGTTGTCCCCCGTCACTGGAGGGGACGCTCGATTCCGCAGCAACGTTGCCACGGTCCACATCGAAGCAGACGATCTCCGGTCGGGAGCTCGGGCTGTCATCGCCGTTCTCCAGCACACACACACCGATGTAGGACAGACTTTTGAACTCCCTGACGGTGTCACCCAATGTTACGCCGAGGGTATCGAGCCGGTGTCGTTCATTGACCAGCGCACCAACATCGCAATGTGAGTGGGGTTTCTATCGTTGTAGGCTGCCCGACTCACGTTGGTATCAGTGGCCCTGCTGTCGGCCCTGCTCCCCGACACGGTGTGTGGGGTGAGATGAAGAGCCTCATGGGCGAGGAGACCTCAGTATTTATGAATCATCACGGTTCGTATACTATCGCTCCGGCCGAGATCCCCGGTACCTCGACCTCCCGGCGACAGTCGCGCTTCAGCGCCTGGGGTTCATTCTTCGCTGTGCATATCCTCGACACTCATCGCGGGCCACAGCAGACTTCTTTCGCGCTTGTCCTAGCCATGGTCTTGCCGCCTGATCAGTTCATCAGGCTCCCCCTCCCTTACATCGAAAGGCTGGACCCCGAGGCGGCCAGGTTGTTGAGGCCGTGGATGTCACTCCCCAAAACAGGAAGGTTCCCGACGAGCTACGATCCCGCCAATACGCCGCATGAAAGGGACCTCATACACACGCTGTGCGAGATGGGCACTCAGGTTTGCCACACCGCTGCCCTTGTCGTACACTCTAATGCCCCAAAACAGCCCAGTTCTATTGACGACGGACGCAGCGAGGCCGCGCACGACATGTACACGGAAAAATTCTTTTGTCAAGCCCTACTCGGGGTGTTGCCTGCGCAGGTATGGGGACATCCCGACTTCCAGGCTTTCAAGGCAGGCTTCAACATACGCCTCAAGTTTGGGGACCCTTCAGCTCAGAGGTTCCTCTCAGTGAGTCCGGCCAGAACGTAGTCCACCGGGTGGCTGATGTACCTCGCCGCAGCTCTTCCCGCCAAGCAAGTCGCTGGCCCTCGTGGCGGCGCTTTGGGGCCCACGTCCGGTCACTGCTGCTACTCTACATGACCGTTTGCAGGTGGAGGTCCCTCTGCCGACCAATCAGCAGTGGAAGGACACAGCCGTCTTGTTCTTGCGATGCGTGCGCAGGTATCTAGAGGGGCAGGGACACCCAGAACACGAGACCACCAGGGAGTTTGCCGGCATTTCCGCGGAAGACTTCGATCGCGAGGCCACCAATCCTCATATACGCCCGAGCCTGTTGCTGGAAACCTTTACGGAATCCAAATTGTGCCCCACGGATGATGTGCCGTGGGCGCTACAGGTGAGGCGTCTCCTACATCCAGGTGACGATGTCGACACTGATACACCGGTCTGCCCGTAGTTTAAATTGCACGAGCCCAAATCAGTACGTTGCAACTCCCCATCATGTGCATCACTCACCGTGCTACAGGATGACGAACCTCTGACGTGGGTATGCTGCAGCAAATACGTCCAGGTACCTGTCCATCGCCACCTGCTACAAAAAATCATAAAGGCTGCCCCGGAGGCCCCCGGCAAGACCACCGACTTCGACGCATGGCTCCATTGCGAGATGATTGGAGCGCTGAAGTTCTTTAACCGTTCCTAGAATTAAATAACATACCTGTATCTTAAAAATTCACACATTTTTCAGCCCACTCACTGAATGATACATCCGGCTGCTGCAAGCAATGAAAAATTGAATTTTTGCAATATGATACGACTAAGATAGCAAGTGGCTTGCAGATAGGAGGCCCAGGATCACCTGCGAGCGATATATATTGGGGTCGGACGCGGTGTACCCGTCCATTTGGTCAGGCCACTCTTCCAGAGCTCGGCTCACGGTGATGTCCATGGCCAACGCTGGCATGATGAATGACATGTATTTCAGGAGCAGATCTCCTGAAAGCCACTCTGCCCATTTATCATGTACAATTTTCCCGAACTGTTGCATTCAGTCAGTCAAGCGATCAGAATGGCGCCCTGAGGTCACATACCATTGTTGGTTCCAAGATAAATTTTCTGCCTTCCCATTCCAGTGTCTCGCCCATGGTGGCATCATCTGAAGGGCGGCCGGCAGGGTCAAGAACCAGAATAGACCTGTGCCACGAGATCAGCATATAAAAAGTCTTGCCAGGAGGGGAAGAACGTACCCATCGCCGGTCGCATCTCCGTGGCGTACGAGCAGGAGACGCCAGTGGAGTCCCGTACGCACAGGCATAAAAGCCCACCCACTTCGCGAAGGAATGTCGGCAACTAGTTGGAGGGCCTCGTCCACAGTGCCGTCCACACTGGGCCTAGCGTCGACTGTGCCGGAGTGAATGGGAGGCATACCTGCCTGTGCGCGGAGTAGGTCGATTTTCTTGCGGAGCCCATTGATCACCATACGGAGTCCCACATCAAGTAGGGCAGGCGACAAGCTCTCTTCATGATGTGTTCGCACATCACTGGAGGACATTTGCAATTTGCGAACCGGGCCGTCCAACATCGCCGGTAAGACAAATTCAATCCGTTCGGGAACGAGCGTTTGTTCCGCAAGGGCTTCCTCATAGGCAGCGAGCGGTGAGCTACATTTACAAGGCCCTTGTCAGTCAAAAGCGTCCAGGCTATGGGTTAATCACTTACTGCAGAGTTCCCCGAAACTTGGGGGCCACGCAAGGCGCGATGAGTGCTTTAAGGGTCTTGATCTGATCCATTGTTCGTCTCTCACACGTGATGAGACTGGTGATAGTGGTGGCGGCGTCGGCATTCTCCTTCAGTGGCTCGAATTGCATGATGTCAGACGTTTCTCG
Organism: Athelia sp. TMB; assembly: GCA_014898675.1. Classification (NCBI taxonomy): domain Eukaryota; kingdom Fungi; phylum Basidiomycota; class Agaricomycetes; order Atheliales; family Atheliaceae; genus Athelia; species Athelia sp. TMB. Next base: position 13,875 of record JACXVL010000114.1, on the reverse strand, counting down.
GATGGATGTGGCCTGAAGCAAGATGTAGAACTTGTCGCCTTTATAAGGCGTATGCTACAATGCGGCAACATAAGGACGGTTGCACTAACACTATGCCTGGTCTCCTCACCTCAAAGCGCGCGATTTCATCCTGTATTATGAAGGTGGGGGTCTTTCCAGTCGGTAAGTGTCTGGGCTGTCCTCCGGCAGTGCCGCGAGGTCTGAGCCTAACCAGGCGTATCAGAAGTCTGAACGCTCGTGAGTCAAATGCGCAGCTCAATCAGCCAGCCATGACTCACGCGCTACCACGTGAATAGATTTGGAACGAGCCAGGTCTTCCTTCTGAGATCGGTAACCATGCAAGGCCCTGAATGTTTGCCTCTGTCACGGGCCAAGACAGAAGTCTCTCGCAATCCGGTAGAGGCGACCTAGGTAGGGGCAGGGGGGAGTCGTATCAGTCTAAGTTTCAGCCTTGACAGTGGACGTTGGCTTGGATATAAACCCAGGCCAACGGTTTCCATCCTTGGCTGACTCACTCCTTGTTCGTCCTGGGAGGCATGGTGGTAAAGAGAGCAGAGAGTGATCGGTAGAATTGGCAATCGACATGCTGACAAATGTTTGACAGGTGGCTGAGCAGTGTGATACAGACGCCGTGCTCGCACAATGAGAGCACGGCCTCTATAAACAAATTTAATCATTAATCGTAGGCGCCTATTTGTCTTGTACGCCTCGGCACCCGGCACTCTCTTCCTTCTTACCACGACAACATTTCCATCTGGTCTCGTCCCCAGGGTTGATATCCGAGGGACTAGGCTGATAGAATGATAGCTTCCAATTCTTCTTCTGCTGAAACGCCGAGCTCGCAAACCCCCAGTGAAAGCTCATGGTTTCAGCGAGTCTGGGTGCCGTATGCGAGTTCAGTGGGGGAACGGCTTGCAGGAAGAGAAGATGCAAGCGGCCACGTTTCGTTAGTGCTGGTGAGTGTCTTGCGACTACCCACCACCAAAATTCTTCATGGTCACGCTGTTACGCCAGGACATAGCTAGCAAGGTGGCCGGATTCACAGTCACAGGTACCACCGCGGTCGAGCTGGGGCTGGCCAAGTACCTCGTGAGAGGTGATGAACACGCAGGATCAACGTTTAATATCAAATACAACTCCCAGGTCGTGACCAAGGCTGCCCTGCTGGAGCGCCTGGCCACAGCCGTCGGTTGCAGCCCCAGCGACCAGTTCCTCACACCCCGAGTCCAATCGACCGAGCTCATCCACGGGACACTCAAACCTATCGTCAAGCACGCCCCGGAATGGCCCACGCTCCTCAAACGTTTTGGGAGCCACTTTGCCACGTCGCGCGACCACGATGAGCAGAGTGTGCCCATCGTGCCGCCAGGATCCACCTCCATGACTCCCTTGGCGATTACCAGAACATTTTCCTTACTCTCACGGTCACGAAAACGCATCGCTCAAGCTGACCAGCTGATGGCGCAATCGAATTTGTTGCTTCTCGCATTCATGGTGTTCTGGCACTCCACGGTAAGGCTGTCCTCTTGACTTATGCGTGCCCATGCAACAGAAGCTAACACAGGTGCCTCAGCACAACACGCCCATAGCGTTCCAATCCAATGATTTTTTCAAAGAATTGATTACTATGGGGGAGCGCTGTGGCGTCACCTCTTTTCCTGCGGATGTCATAGAAGCCATGACAGGCGCAGACAGTGACGACCTTTTCAACGGCCTGAGGAACGTGGTCGATGTCGCAGTGCACATCTCTCCGCTTGCCTTGCTCAACGGCAGCCCCTTCACGAGGTTGTCGATTGATCGACCATCGCTAGTTCAGGTGATCTCTCATTATCATACATAATCATCACAAGACACTGAAATTGCAGCGCGCAGTGGGGCAAGAACCTGGGCCCTAAACCTCCATATATCCAGGCAGCTGAAAGAAAGCTGTGGGTCGCGGTCATGGATATAGCGTCTGGGAGAGGTTTCGATGAGGTCTTTGGGACATTTGAGGAGGACTCTCAGCCGTGTCTCGCTGATATGGAGGGAAAGGAGGGTGAAATCCGAGAGTATTTTGTCAATGGCTTGTTGACCATGCCTGCAGCGGGCGCACCTGGAAACGCCCAAGTCGGGGGGAACTCTGCCGCGCCTCTTGAGGCGGCACCCCTGCTGGGTCACGCCCTGCCCGGTGAGGACTCTGGAGGCCCGGAGGCTGGCAAGAACCCTGCTCCCGTTGAGCCAACTGATCGCGGACCTGGCGAAGGTGTGGCAGACACCGATCCACTTCAGGAGTCCGGAGGCTCGGAGACCGCCATGAGCCCTGCTCCCAGCCTGCATGCAGGAGGCGAAACCGACAAGGCCCTTCCAGCGAACAATGCACCTGTAGAATCCGCATCTGATAGCAACGCCGGCCAGGAGGAACCCGCGTTACCTGCACCCGACGAACCTGCGACCGACGCACCTGCACCTGACGAACCTGCGACCGACGCACCTGCGACCGACGCACCGGCGACCGACGCACCGGCGACCGACGCACCTGCGTCGGGCGGACCTGCCCCAATGGATGTCGAGATGTCGTCACCACCTGCGAGGAAGAGGTCACTTTCCATCTTATCCGATTTATCCGATCTCGACGGGGAGGGCGCGCCGCAGGCAGAAAAGGAGGCTGCAATATACCCCAGGCTTTCCAGTCAAGTCAAAAAAGAGACCAATTACTATGTCGCAGCCCCCGCAACTTCCATGCGGGCCTCCAAAAAAAGGAAACGAGCAGACGGCCCAACGGAGAGCACTCAGGCCGATGAGCCGCCTCGCAATCTTAAGCAAGAAATCTTCTGGGAAAACAGGCTAAATCTCGTCGTGAACTCGGTGAGTGATAAGCTGGTGACTTTCTGTGGACCACGCAACTCATGTAAACACAGGAAAATGACGTCCAGATCTTTGAGCAGGCGAGCGCGCAAAAAAAAGGGGTCCAGAAGAAAAATGTCAAGAAAAATAATCCCCATCCCGTCGTCCCGGTAGGTCGGACGTGTCCCCAAGGAACAAGTCGGCGCTGATACCATTTTCAGATGTCATTGGAAAAGGTTGATATCAAGATTTTCGATGAGACAAATCTTAACAGCACACCTACTGTTTTCACCTTCCAACCCGATCAAAGTAGCGTGAGTGCCATGCAGATATGTCTCAACGGCGTCTCATCATTTTAACTGGCAGGCCAAATTTGACATCCCCCTTGTTCGCGCGGTCAGTCATGAGATTGAATCACAATTCGACAGCAATGGGCGCCCTCCACACATGCTCCCTGCTGCATCCCATGTCAAGTTCGACAACAAAGCCAGCAGTATATTTCGTGTGGAATACAGCGATCTTGTCGGAATGGATAGCCGGCTGATTCAAGAAATCTTCCGTGACCGGCACATACTCGTCGTGAACGTGCCCAGTGCAGGCGTTGTTCGATTCGATCAGGAGGGCTTTCAAATGTTGTCCGATATCGACAACCTTGTCACCGTTCAATGTCAGTTCATTCCGGTCACTCATGCCGTCGGGGCCAAGCTAATCAGCTTCTTCCTGCGCATCAAAACCACAGATTCCAACAGAAGGGCCAACACCAACCGCGACGCGATGAACGTGCGGGCTCCCTTCAAAACACTGCTGACACATATCGGGACGACTTCTACTGTAGCACTGAATGTACTCGACTTGCCCCTCGGGCACGCAAACGTGCCTGTACCGCCCAAGCTGCATGACCTCGCCAGCGAAGCGTACTGTGCTAACTCCGCCCGGGAGCTGGTACACGTTAAGGACTTGAGTGAATCCACGTCGTGGGCCACAGCCGCCACCAAAAACGCCCTTTCCTGGCTCCACGCCGACGATGATGGCTTTGCGACCTCGGTCTATGTTCAGGCGGGGCACAAGATTTGGGTCGTGGCCCGAAGAAAAGACAGGCAAGGCTCGCGTGATGAAATGGCTAACATTGACGTCTTCGCCACATGGGAGCCAGACAAAGTTGACCCAAAATTGTGGGACTTGGAGGCTGTATATTTGGACAGCCGTTGTGTCTTGTAGGCCGTCTTCATTGGGTGCCCTCCATACTCTCGCATCTCTGACCTTTCACCCCCAGCTACATGCGGCCGTGCACGATGCATTGTGTGCTTGGCACAGATCACTCCATTGTTCTTGGGCGCCATTTTTACGCCACCAGCACTATACAGCGGACATGCTTTGGCATTGTTCACTCGTTTGTTATGGGATGTGCCGTGACCAACACATTCCACGAGGACGACACGCGATCTCTGCTGCGGCAAATGATGGGGGCATTCTACAGACATTTTGTTCTACACGATGGATTTGCTGGTAAGTTTTTGACATTCACGCGCAGGGCCATCCTCACACTATTGTCAGTAACTGCCCCACACATTCCAGACATGCGGACGCACAATGGCCTGTTCGACGTCATCGTTCTGGGTTGCGTAATCGAATTGGTCGCCGTTCTTGATCGGATGCGCTACGTCACGGGGTATCGCGAAGATACCGAAGAAAAGCTGCGCGATCTTGAGCAGGAAAGTCAGGCTCGCACTTTCTTCCGCGTGATAATGAAGAC
>JACXVL010000113.1:101279-167114 GCA_014898675.1 Athelia sp. TMB | reverse complement strand
CGCAAGCAACGTGTGCGGAATCGGAAAGACCCACTCGACACCATCGCCGAGCGTTCGGGCCAGTCACCGAAGGCAAACCCAATGCTGGAAGAGGCGCTCAGCATTGGCATGGTCGCCGCGGATGCCGACGAGGAAGTGGTTATCGATGAGAACGGTGTGCCGAAGAAGGTGCAGAAGGGCCAGATCAACACGTTGGCCAAGATGCTGTCGGCGCTGAGGCGATAGGGGCGTGGGCGAGGGGGTGTTGGTGGCTCGCTGAATGGACACTCGCGAATGTTTACAAGTGGTGCGTGCGTCGCGGCGATCTTGCGCGCTGTACGGGTCTGGCATTCTTATCTGCGCGTTGTATTGGTAAAGTAGCTATTACGTTACGGTACGGAAGTCAACTTGTGTTTCTTGCGAAATCCGTTGTTCCCTTTTGCCGCATTTTCTCAGTTTTCCAGTTCTTTCTTACCTGCATCATATTCAGGGAACGTACGGGCTGCTTCGCGTCTCCCATCGCACGCTCTTTTCCAGATGGACCGTTGGCTTTTGTTAGATGTCTCGACTTGGCACATATACTACCACTCATTACAATGTCTTCTTTGTGCAATTACCCCCATCGATATCCCTCACCTGTGTTACTTAAGATTAAAATAGTTGTATACATATTTATTGTTTTGGCCCAATTGTGGAAGAATTATAACCGTTTAAGTAGGAAGAGCGAGTCCCAAATCAGTCTATCCCTGCCTTCTGCTATCCTTCTCCAGCGACTGCTGCAGATCCGCAAAGGCCATGTTTTGCTCGATAGTAGCGCGACGAGAGCCTTCTGGTGGTGGCGGCGGCGGGTCCACGAGGATGGTGGACGCTTCGCTTGGGGAGCGAACGCTGGTCGGCGAAGTCGGCCGGGATGGACCAATGTCCATGTCGCTGCTATCTGACGACGCGCTCCCACTCGAAGGAGTTCCCCCAACGATGACGAATTGGCCGGTGCTGTTGGTCCTGACGAGGTTGACGTAGTATGCTTGCAGGAGCTCGGGCGTGCACTGGCGTGTGTCAATCAGGGCCATCATTCCAAGGATAGAACAAAACAGGAAAAAAGGCCCTTCAAGGTCAACTTCAAGGTTTTGAGGAGGCGCGTTGTAGGGAGGTGGGATGGCAAATAAAAAGGATTGCTAACCGTCAGTCGCCAGTCAATCGCCAGTAGAAACTCCCGCTCGAGCATATTGAGTTCGGTGATGCTGATACCGCCCACTTTGGCGTAGAGATTATTGGTGCAAAACGTGTCACATAGACCCTTGCTCGCGACAGTGACAGCCGCAATGATGAACCGATGGCAAGTGAGAGAGGAGAGTGTAAAGAGGGGCATCCGAGTACATATTTGGTCGATGTAGTGTAGCGTGAGCAAGAGACACGATTTCTATGATCGCCAGGTCAAAAAACCTTTCCCTGAGTATAAAATAACTGCGCACCTCTACGTTGGTAAATTTGACGATGCGTTTAAGATAGTCCAGTACGGAAATGTTCGGTGCTGATCTCGAGTGAAATCGAGTCAAACTTTCGCTGAGGGGGGTCAGTTATCTGAATTTACATCCAAGAAAAAATTCCCTACGGAGAGAGCGGAATACGGTCATTGTGAATCATCAAACGCTCCAGCATGTCGCCTGAATAGATAGTTATAGAATTGATGTGAAGCAGTGCCAATGCGACGCACCAATGAGAACAGCCAAGTGGTCGATGCTAACCTCATAGAACTTGGCAGGCAGTTCCGTTTCAACTCTGTGCGAGGATTCCATACATCCATCGCACTTGCTCCTCGCTGGACCAGGTACGACTTATGATCGTGTTGAAACCTGGAACAGCGCGTATCCATCCAGCGGAGCCTTTGGGTTAAGTAATCCCCCTTTCTTTGAACCTTATTCTCTTTGTGTATCTGTCCACAGACTTGATCAACTCGTCCATCACACCCGTTAATCGCAATGGCCCCAAAGATCGTGCGTTTTCCTCATTACATGGATGCTCGATTCACTCTAACACGATTCTAGGACCCCAATGAAATCAAGATCATCTACCTGAGGGCAACAGGTGGTGAAGTTGGTGCTTCATCTGCACTCGCTCCCAAAATCGGTCCTCTTGGCTTGGTGCGAATCTATCTATATGTATAGCATGCAAGCTAATCATTTCTACAGTCACCCAAGAAGGTCGGTGAAGATATTGCAAAGGCAACTGGTGCATGGAAGGGTCTCCGAGTGACTGTCCAACTCACCATCCAAAACCGACAAGCCGTCGTCTCTGTCGTCCCTTCTGCCTCTTCCCTGGTCATCAAGGCTCTCAAGGGTGAGTCGCCTTTGCATTCGAAGATTACACAGTTTCTTATCTGCATGATCCAGAGCCACCCCGTGACCGCAAGAAGGAGAAGAACATCAAGCACTCCGGCAACATCGCCCTCGACGAAATATTCGACATTGCACGCACAATGCGACACAAATCTCTTGCCAAAGAGCTCGCTGGTGGTGTCAAGGAGATCCTCGGCACAGCACAGAGCGTCGGGTGCACGATTGACGGCAAGCCCGCTCACGATGTCATTGAGGCGATCGATGCTGGCGAGATCGAAGTACCAGACGAGTAGACTATCGGTCTATGTGCTATAGCTGTGCATATGCATTTCATTATCATTCATCTGCTTGCTGTCTGTTCTTAGGTAGAAATCATAAATCGAGTTGGATTTCTCTGGACTCTATATGACTCTACACGAAGCTATCATATCTCTGGAGCGCCCGTGAAAGGCGCATCGAACAAAAAGGCCATCTGCCCGAGCAGCTTTGCTTCATCCGTGTACATGTTCTTGACGATCTCGTTGCGAGCGAGGCACGCCTCGACCCCACTTGTTGATCTCAACTCGCCCATTGCCCTGGCGCCTCGGACAAGGGCTGTGGTCCGAGCTTTCCGCAAAATTTGGTACTCCTCGAAGATCTCACTCAGCTTTTCAGTTGGCAAAGGCGATGCGGTCGGGTTGTGTTTCACTAGCAAGCGAACTAGATGGTAAATGTCCTCGAATGCTTGGTTGGCGCCTTGTCCTAAATGCTACACAAAGAACAGCCGTCAATTCAGTGCAAGGACGCGTAGTTCAATGGAGTCATTTACTGGGCTAGTTGGGTGCGCAGCGTCCCCGAGCAGTACGACTCGGTCTTTGTGCCAATTAGGCAGTTCTTTTCTGTCGTAGAGACCATACTACAACGAGATGTGTTAGATGGTCGACAAATTTGTTATGGCTGTTATCATTCACCTTTACCATGCGCTGTGCATTGGCCACAATTCCCTCGGAATCGAAGCCCCATTCACTGTGAGGTCCTTTCTTGACCTGCTCTTGCTTTTCTTGGTCCATTCCTCGCCAAGTTTCGCGTTCTTCTGCCTCATGTTGGGTTATACTATGTCGAATGCTCTGTCAGTCTCAAGGTGAATGAACGAGCCCTCCATCACTCACGCCCAAGATATCTTGGTCTCCGAGACAGGATACATGATCATAGATGACCCATTACCGTAGACAGTTGACATCGCTGTGACCTTTGATCTGGACTTTGGCAAGTCTTTTATCAAGGTCATGCCACCCGTCTGTGAAGAATTAGGACTTTGCGCGGTCATATGAAACAGGATTCCGCACTAACCTGTGTACAGCCCGTAAAGTCCGCCTGGTGCTCTCCAAACAACGCCGACCGGGTACCGCTATGCAGTCCATCGCACCCAACTACAAACGATGCCGTGTCGCTCGACTTGTCGCCTGCCCTCGTTTCGAGATCCACGCGGACCTCCCCATCGCCCTGCGTGACTGCGACGAGTTTTTGATCCCATTTGATGTCAATTCCGCTCTTGAGAGCGTGTTCGATGAGCAGCTTATGCAGCTCCGAGCGCTCGACTCCCCGAGGTTGGAATCCAAATCGCTCCAAGCCTGCGGCGAAGTCGGTGCTGGACGCAAGAGGAATCTGGGCCTCCGGCATCCAGGAGAAGAATCTAGCTTCATCGGCGGTCTGAGAGGGAATCGCTGACAGGTCGAACCCGGGGAGGATGGAGAGGAGCCGCAGACCGTTCGGCTGCAACCTAGAGCCAACCGTTTAGTTTACATTGTGTGAGATCAGATGAAGAAAGGGAGATCGTACATTAGCGAGAGGCCAGTCGCGTCCAAGTCGCGTTTGTTTCGCTCATAGATGACTGGGGAGTAGCCTTTTGACTTGAGGAAGACAGCAAGTACTGGTCCAGCAATGCCGCAGCCTGCGATGATGACTTTGGTGGGGGACATTGAGCTGTAGGATGATTGAGGTGTATTGATGCAGATTCGTCGAACAAAACCCAAAGCTTTAATACCCGAAAGATAGCTGTGGGGTGGGGTTGTAGGTCCGTCTATTGAATCTATTGCGGGACCGAACCTAGGACGCCGTACCGGCCGATGTTCGCTCGGCACGTCCGCTTAATTCCGTCAGCGGGTCCCGATGTCATGAAAATCATCGCCTCTGGTGCACAGGTAGCCTAAGATGAGACTAAGCAGTCTGACTGGTGGCCCGACACAAGAGCAGCGATCACGCATTGAGTCGAGGTCGGCCGAGGCGAGGCAAACATTGTCAAAACAAGCCTGCAGTGACGGGCTCGGGCGCCGCGGCTGGCTAGGATGATGCCTGACTCCGCGTGACTTCACAAGTGTTTTGGGGTACAGGGGCGCAGCTTGATTGCACTGCCTTGATCCTCATATATCTGGAGCCTTTGTAAATCTATACCCCTCGGAAAGGAAGGCGAACGGGAATAAAGCGCGGTTTCGAATAGTATTCAAGGCGGACCTGGGCCATCCGCTAGGAAGCCCGCAGTGCGCTGCACACCCAGACTGATCACGAGTCTTGGCTGCCTAATGATCGTTGCGGATCGGTAGTTTATCGTAGTGATTCGCGAAGGGTGCCTTCAAGCTGAAGAAGGTGGTGAAGACATGTGGGAGAGAAACATGGGTGCTCATGAACACCCTTCGGAGCCACTCTTCACGGTCTGAACTGTGGCCCGTCGCCTCCAGGGAATGCATATGATTTCAAGTCTGCGTGAGCGACAGTCGTCTGTTGAGTCGGTGTTGATGGTGAGAGCGATGCTGCCGAGATTCCAGCAGAAACGAAGATTTCCTAGAAGGATGACGGTGTTATCAATTTCAAAGCCGTTGTTCGGATGCAGGTAAAACAAGGATTGATGATCATCGCGTTCGCAGGACCATCGCGGTGTCTTCACGACGAACTCCACTACAATCGAACAGCGAGATCATTGGCTGTAAGGGCAGTAAATCCGAAGGCATCCAGGGATAATACAGTTGAATGATACCTGATAATATTGACCACGATCCACGAGGTCTTGCGTCACATATCCGGAGGTACACCATACGTACATGGCACGTCCGCCCGCCAGTCGATCTCAACCGCACTTTATATCTCGTCCGTGCATGCGCTGGTCTCCAGATGACCAACGATCGATCAAGTCGCGCCATAGACTCTGTCCAGGCCACGAATTACACAGAACGAGGCACATGGCAGTGGGAAAGGGGCAGCAAAGCGGCATTGGCAATGGAACCAGGGCGCGGTGATGCGTGCGAGCACCGCTGTCAGCGGTCGTATGTACCGCCTACGCCCATCGGTTCCTGGCGCACAAGAGGGCACAAAGTATCCCGCGCCACAATCACGGACCCCATCAAACCAGACCCAGGGGCTTCCCCGAAAAGGAGTATCGGGCGGCGGCAACGCGTCGTCGCCGCCATCGTTCCCGCCGGTTGCATTCGATGATCATAACACATCACTGCGTGTATTAGTACATAGTCACCTTTCATCCCACCTTTCTACCCCGTTTCTGACTTGTTCTATGTATCATTTTAATAGTATACTTTGTTTCTTATAAAATAGTCTATGCCAGTACTAGGAGAGGCTGGCTTGGATTCACTATGACGGATATTCCTTACAAGTGCTGTCAGAATGCATGATAGGAATAGGCCTTGCATTATGTGGTATGTACATGAATATTTACAATGGCAGCACCGAGCAAGATCACTGTTCAGTAAATTGCTATGGGCTGAGAAGGGGGTAATGGGAAAGCTGGGGCGCCTTGGAGAGAATGAACAATGTATTGCTAGCTACCTACACTGTATCTGTAGGCTAGTTGTTGAGCGGAGGATGGAAACCCGCCCGTCCAACCCCAAGGCTAAACACCATCCTGACCACCCATCCCTAAAGCTCTAGGAGAAGACCTAACAGATATCTGTCAAGACGAAGGCGGATATCATAGATGTGAGCGCATCTGACCGCGCAGAGGGGGAGAAGACTCAAGAGAGGAGGAAGAGGTGGTGGGGTGGTGGTGGTAGTGGTGGTAGTGATGAGCGAAGGAAAATGGCAACGCGACGTCGCCGCCGATCGCAATTGCCCCGAAGCTCCTTTTCGGGGAAGCCCCTGGGTCTGGTTTGATGGGGTCCGTGATTGTGGCGCGGGATACTTTGTGCCCTCTTGTGCGCCTCGGTTCCTGGGTATCCAGGAACCTGTAGGCCATTTGTATAAGTACATAGAAAAGAATGGCACGCAGCGCGTGTAACCCTGCTCTCGCTGCTGTCCACACGCCCCGGAAAGACGCAGACGCAAAGAAACAATGGGGTGAATTGCGGTGTGTAAATTCTCCACGGGACAACAGAATACTGACGAGATTTAAAGCGAGTGTAACCTGACGAAATAGCATACGAATTAGGGTAAATAATGTGGGTAAGTGTCTTTAAATTGTACGCAAGCGTCCATGAAATTGAAAGGTAGTAGGGCCCACTTCGATGCGGGGTAAATGAAGGGACCATCCGGCACTCTGATGAAGAGGAATAGATTAAACGGCATCGCGCTGCGGACAGGTCAGCGGATTGGATCCTCGCAGCGCAACAAAAGCGCTTACCCACGAATAAATTAGCGAGCGACAAGCACTCGAGCTCTCCAAGCTCTGAAAATCGCTATCCAGACGCGCAAAATCAGCACCCACCACACCCGCATCCGCACCAGCACACCACTCACCGATGCACATCGTATATACAGCCCAAGCGCTCACCGCAGCTCCCGGAGCTTCTGGATGACGTCCTGCATGTCCGCCTGGTTCCACTCCCCGCTCCAGCCCTCCTTCCGCTCCGTGCGGCGCACCCCGCCGCTCGGCAGCGGCGGCGCGAGCCACGCCTGCGCGGCGAACGGCCCTGGCGCGGCCCCGTCGGACGTCGCCGGGCGGTGCCGCGTCGGCCGCGGCGGGGGCGCAGCGTGTTTTGGAGCAGGGACGTTCTCCTGGCCGGACGACGCGGGCCCCGCGGACGTCTGCGCGCGCTTGGCGCTCTTGCGCGGTGGGGAACGCGAGGCCGTAGATTCCGGGTCGCGCTGGAACACGCGCAGGGGCGCCTCTGGGCTCGCGCGCCCGTCCCACACGTGCTCGACCGGGGAGAGCGAGCGCGACGTCGGGCCGGCGGACGTCTGCGCGCGCCTGAACGGCGCCCGCGCGCGCGGGGGCCGTTCTGGATCCGGACTGCGCGCGCGTCCATCCCACACGTGCTCAACTGGGGAGAGATCGCGCAACACTGGGCCTGCAGACATCAGCGCACGCTTCCCGCGCGGGGCGGGGGCGGGGTCGCGCTGGAAGAGGCGCAAGGGCGGGAGGGCCACCTCCGGGCTCGCGCTGCCGTCCCACACATGCTCCACCGGAGACAGGTCGCGCGCCGGGCCCGCAGACGTCAGCGCACGCTTCCCGCGCGGGGGGGAGCGCGAGGCGGAGGCGGGGTCGCGCTGGAAGAGGCGCAGGGGCGGGAGGACCACGCCCGCGCTCGCGCTGCCGTCCCATACATGTTCGACTGGGGACAGATCACGCGAGGTCGACGTTGGGCCCGCAGAAGTCTGTGCGCGCTTGAAGGGCACCCTGGGTTTCGTATCGCGCGGGGGTGGGTCCGGACTGCGCGCGCGGCCGTCCCACACGTGCTCAACCGGCGACAAATCGCGTGCCGGGCCCGCGGACGTCTGCGCGCGCTTGGCGGGCGGGTCGCGCTGGAACACGCGCAGCGGCTCCGGCGCGGGCGTCGTGCGCGCGTGCCCGATGCTCGAAATAGACCTGGACGCGGTCAGCGTGCGCACGGTGTCCGCGGACGTGGACGGGCGCTTCAGCGAGAACGAGCGCGCGGGGCGCAGCGTGCGCTCCAGCCAGTTCGCGCTCGCCCCTGCACCCGAACCCCCATTCGCACCCGCACCCGAACTCGCATCCGCATTTGTATTCGCATTCGCACTTGGATCTGGGCCGTCGAGGGCGGCGGTGGCGGCGAGCGCGAATGCCCGCGCGCCGCTGTAGCCCGAGAACGACGCGCGCGTGGGGGAGGCGGCGGTCGCGGTCGCGGGGCGCTTGGCCGAGCGCACTGGGCGGGGAGGCGCGGGTGGGGGGATCTGCACGGCGATGCCCGCGCGCGCATTCGCGCTCGTCTGCCGGGGCGCTTGTGGGTCCTGCGACGTGGAGGCATAGGGCGGCGGCGCGTCGGCGTGCGCGCACCGCCCCTCCGCGCTCCCCCGCGAGATGGAGTACACGAACTCGGGGCGCGCGCTCTCCTCCGCGGCGGACCCAGACGCAGACACATGGGCGGATTCGGGCGTGGTGGCTTCGGCGTCGATGATCTCCTGCACGCGCGCGCTCTGGAACGCGAGGTCCGTGACGCTCGCGCCGAGCATGCGCGCGAGCTTGCGCATGTTCCTGGTCCGCTGGAACTCGCGCGCGGACGCGGACGCGGGGGGCGTCTCGTCGCTGTCGGAGTCTGAGTCCATTGCGAGGAAGTCGGTGTCGGGGCTGATTTCGAGGGGGCTGGCTTGCAGGGCGGTCCCCGTCGGCGAGCCGAACTCGAGCGGGCTGGCCTGCGTCTCCGTCGGCGAGCCCGCGCGGAAGGACGACACCTCCGAGAATGTGTCGAGCGATAGAGCGAGAGTTTGGGGAGAAGAGGATGTGGTGGATGTGGACGCATACGGCGAGGGCGAGGCGGCGGCGGGCTTCTGCGGGCGCATGGGGAGCGGGCGCGGCTTCTTGATCGGGCCCTCGAAGCCGAACGAGGCGTACAGCACCGGCGGCGACGGCGGCGCGCGCTTGGCGCTATACACGGACACGCGCCCCGAGTGCGCGGACTTGTGTGACAGCGCGCTGCGCGAGGTCGAGCTCCTGGGGCACGCGAGGGCGGAGTCGGTCGAGGACGACTTGAATCTGTGGGATGTGGGGGATGCTGGGGATACTGGGCTGCGCTTGGGCCCTAGGAGCCTGCTCTTGATTGCGCCGAAGGCGCCTCTGTAGCTGGAGTCGCCGTCCGTGTGTGCCAGCGCGGGCGGGGTCGTGAGCGTCGCCAGCGGCATGGGCGGCGTGAATGTGGATGCGAAAGATAGGAATATGTGCGATGGGGGACAGATAAGAACCGGTGCTGGAAGAGCGAAAGGAACGCTTCGTTCGGCACAAGTCGATTGTGCGAGGGAGTTGAAGTGGAGCAGAATAATAAAAATAATGAGCAGCCTGAGCGGAGAAAGAGTGCGGACAGGCCATCAATATTGCGTTAGATCACGGTTGGTCAGCGTCCGATCACCTCAAGCAGCCTATAGCTTATGATCCTCGGGTGCATCGTCAAGGCATCCCAATCCTATCTGGCGGCCTCTGCGGGTGTGGGGACGGTGCTGTGAAACATATCAGGCTGCTGAGCATCATTCAGGCTGAGCGCTGTGATCATCGCGCTATCGCACCGCCCCGCGTCGAGTCTGCATTCATCACGCCAGGTATGCGTTTAATTTGGACGCATGCGGCAGGTCATTGACCGGGGCGCCGCCACACGGGCGCACAACACATGCGATAACACAGGACCCCTGACAATGCTCCAAAAGGCTGTATCAAAATTCTCGAAAATTCGAAAATTCCTGTCCGGATCGAAAATTGCCTTTTTTGACCTCCAGGTGTCCGGATCGGCGGCGGTAGTGATATAGCATCACGTGATTTTACCCATTTAAGGATATTTTGCGCCACATTCGCGCCACAGCTCTCAAATTAGCGCCCAAGGGACCCCGCATTGGCTACCCAATGTCCGGATTTGATATGGCCTCGACTGAAATTTAGGTCTTTGGTGTCCGGACCAGATATGGCATTTTTCAAATTTTGGACCATTTGGTGTCCGGATGACGATACAGGCGTAGGGGGCATTGTCAGGGGTCCTGATAACACCCTATCTGGCATCTGTGCCTCTGGGCCGCAGGCAAAGATCATGCGGAACCGAGCGCGAGTCCACAGCGCTGACGTCAAGGGCTCGACGGCACTGCATAATTCAATAGATGAGCAGACTCGAATCAGCGGACAAGATTCTATCAGCGGTGCATCAGCCAGGGCCTGGCGCCACATCCCGTCCGCGTCGCTGGCCCGTTTGCAGCGACATATCGCTCTGCAGATCAACATGAGCCGTACCGTAATTACATACCGGGAGTGAAACTGTCAACAAACTGCTCCCGGCGCGAATCCCGCTCAAAATCGGCGATAGCAGTTTGTCCTCCCTTTTTCGCGATCCTGTTTCCTGAGCTGGCCGTCGAGCTCCGTCGAGCAATCGCGCGCGGTCCGAGCCTCGAAAAGCACAGCATCGCAGGTAGATTAACCCCTCATCAAGCCTCATCTGGCTTTTTCAGAAGTTGCCGGCGGGAGCGGCGCGCCATCGCGGTGTATCCACCGGCGAAAGGCGCAGAGCCGACCCTGCGTGATACGATGCCGCCCCCGATGCTCCTGCGCTCCCACCAACCCAGTCAATGATGGGTCACCGCGCCGCCAACGCTCCGCAAAATCAATTATCAAACGCAAAACGAGCTCGGGATATAATTGAATAATGAAATGGGCCCCCAAGCTACCAGTGCGACCGTGCGTGGTTGGTGGCGCTGTGGCACGGCAAAAGGTTCAAAAGGTGACATGACTACAGCGTATGTCGGCTAGGGTTAATTCGAAACAAACTGCGATAAGACATGTCCAAAGAAAAACATGGCACGATTTTCAGTGTCGACACCCGTTTCTCGGCCGCGTGCCGGGAATCGAGTGAATTTGACATACGAGCTGGAAATGGATAAGATATGATGCCCAAAGAAGAACATGGCACGGCAAGTGAAGATTTCGCGAATTCAACACCATGTCGGGCTATCAAGACTATCCCTGCATCACGCCTAATACACTGAACAGCGCTGGCTCGAGTTCCGGCGCGGATCCCAGTGATGCTGATAGCAGTCCGGTTCGCACCCAAAGACGATCCCGAGGCAGGTAAATTAACTTCATCTGGCTGTCTCGTCTGAAGATTTCAGGAATTCAACACCATGTCGGGCTATCAAGGCTATCCCTGCATCACGAATCACGACATTGAACAGCGCCGGCTCGAGTTCCTCGGCGCGAATTCGAATACCAGTGATGCGCTGATAGCAGTCTGGTTCGCACCCAAAGGCGATCCTGGGCTGGCCGCCGAGCCTCGAATCAATCACAACGTCGCGAAAAAATAACCCCTCATCAGGCCTCATTTGGCTGTCTCGAAGTTGCCGGCGGGAGCGTACGTACCCCCCGGCGGAAGGCGCAGAGCCGACCCTGCGTGATGCCGCTCCTCGATCCCATTCGGGTGTGGCCGCGCGTGGCGCTGGGGGCGGCCAGAGGTTCGAAAGGTAACATGACCACAGCAGCATGTCCGCTGGAAGCTGGATTAATATTCGAAACAAACTGAAATAAAACACTCCCAAGAAAAACATGGTACGGGTCTTCAGAATTGAACCCCGTTTACTTGGCCTCGAGCCGAGAAAATCGAGTGAATTTGGCATAGTCGAGGCTGGCTTGTCGGCTGCGAGCTAGAAACGAGCAAGACATGCCTAAAGGAATGACATAACGCCATCGAATGACGGTTTTCCGGATCCACATTGAAAAGATCGAAAACCGTCCCCCAGCACGCCCGTCCCCGCACGAGAAAACCGAGCGAATGTGGCACGGCGCGACTCCGAGGACTTTGCGTAAGGAGCGGCGCGAATCGCGCTTGAAATAGGATTTGACACTTCGTGATAACAGATCGTTCGCCGTTTTTCGCAGCCAGAGGTGATCCTGAGCTGGCCGCCGAGCAACCGCGCCGAGCCTCGCGTCGCCGAAAACCAACCCTTTATCAGGCCTGGCTTGTTGGCTGCGAGCTGGAAACGGACAAGGCATACTCAAAGGGATGACATAACATCATCGAATGGCGGTTTCCCGGATCCGCATTGAAAAGATCGAAAACCGTCCCCCGGCCTCGAGCCACCCGCCAGTCCCTGCACCACGAGAAACCGAGTGATTTTGACATGCCTGAGGCTAGCATGTCGGCTGCGAGCTGGAAACAGACAAGGCATGCCCAAAGAAATAACATAACGCCATGGACGGATTGAAAAAGATCGAAAACTGTTTCGCGGCCTCGAGCCGAACGCCTGTCCCGGTATGACAAAACTGAGCGCGACTCTGAGAGCTTTGCGTAAGTATGTGAGAATATTCAGATGGGTCATTGCCGGGTGAGAAAACATTCAGCATCATTTGGCTCTTGAAACGCGGTGTTGACTCCGTGACATGGTCTCAGACCTGAAGCCTGTTCCTCGGCATCGCGGGACAAACGAGTCGATTGAGGGAAAGAGATCAAACACGCCCAAAGAATAGCACGGCACGGGCCGAATGAAGATTTCAGAAATGCAACACCGTTTGTTGGCCTCGAGCCGGGCTATCAGGGCTATCCCTGCACCACGAGAAAACGCGCGAATTTGATGTGATTCCGGGCTTCGCTTGAGTATGCGAACACGATGACGGGCCATTGTCGGTTGAGAAAATATTCAGCATTAGTCATTGATTCGTTGTTTGCCTCACGCAGGGTCGGAATAGTTGCCACAGCCCGAAGGAGCACAGCCCGAAGACGTACGTTGCTGCCATGTATGCGGGGTTGAAGGCATTGTCAATGGGAAAAGTCCAACCAGTTGACCAACTCGGGGCTGATCCGGGGAGAAAATTGAATAGCATCGAGGACCGCGTCGTCACGAGGAAAAAAAAGTCACATAATGAGCCTACAAACCACATCAACGATTTTGATTCCGCGAGACGGACCGAATTCCATCATGTCACTTCGTTCGCAAGAGGTGCGGAGATGTGGCATATGTTTACGAACACGGTCCAGATTACAAAGTACTGCGCTGGCCCTTTGTGAAAGATCGGGTTTCTGTCTTGTCCGGTCTATCTGAATCCTTGGGCTCGATGCTACATCCCGTCCACGTCGCTCTAAAGCTGCTGGCCTGGCTGCCGCGATATGCCTACTCTGCAGATAAACACAAGCCATACCGTAATTACCGTGAGTGGAATTGTCAACGAACCTCCAGTTCCCCCGGCGCGAATCCCGCTTCGCCTCACGCAGTGTCATGACAGTTGCCACGGCCCGAAAAGACCCAGCGCGAGAACGCATATGCAGGGCCGAGATGATCTCGACAGAAGCGTAGCTGCTTAGTTAAGAACAGTGGGAAAGGTGAGGTAGTTGGCCGAAAGCTGCCGGAAAGATGGATGGCATCCAGGACCGCGTCGTCATGAGGAAACAAGTCGCATTTGATGAGCCTATAAACAAGTCCGCGAGCAACATCTAAGATCCTGATTCCGCGAGACGGACCAAATTTCGATTACGTCGCTTCGCGCGAGTGGTGTGGAGGCGTGGCATATTTTTAAGACCGTGATCAAGATAACAAAGTACAGCGCGGACCATTCATGAAAGATCAAGGTGCGGTCTTGTCCGGTCCATCTGAATCCTTGGATTCCACATCTTTCCGGAGCTTCCAGGTCCGTTCACGAATGAGACTTCCTGCCTTGGCGAGCGCCTCAGAGCTCAGATTATCGGACAAGATGCTTTTGACCTTATCGCATAAATCAGTAATGAGTAAGAATCGCTTAAAGACAAAAACATCATCACTTACCTGCTGCTGCGTGTCCATGAGCACCTTTTTTGCACCCGGCCCACTCGCTTCTGCCACACGCTTCATCTCCCCGAAAGCCCCGTCGATCTTCTCCCTCGCGCCGGGATACCTCTCCCACACCGGCGCCAGCGCAGTCCCGCCCGCCTTCGCGCCGAGCGCGTGCAGCTCAAAGAGATACGCCTTCAAAATGCCCGTCACGCGATAAGCCGTCTCCAGCTTGTCGTCCGCCGCGCCCGCGCCGGGGCCGATGACGCGCTGCAGCTCCTCGTACGCGCGCTGCGTGATCGCGCTGGCCTCCTCCTGGTGCGCGTCGAACACCTCGTCCACCGAGTTGAACGCCGCGTCCACGACCGCGCCCGCGCCGGGAACGATGGCGGCGTAGGATTTGGCCGCGCCGCGCAGATATGCGAGCGCCGCGTTGCTGGATGCCTTGCCGGCGGTGGACAGGGATTCCTTGGACTTGGCGAGGTACGTCGTCATGCCCCTGGTCGCGTCCACCGCTTGCTTGACGCCGGAGAAGTGGTACCATGTATACCCTGGGTGGAGAATGGTCAGAGGTGCGCAGGCCGGGACAATACATTTTGCGGGGGCCCCGTACCTCCTGCTACAACGATGAATCCACCACAGAGACCTGCGACTACGTAAGAGGCGATGCTGCCTCGAACTGGGTGCGCAATCGAGTACCGTCTGCTTGATGTAGGCTGCAACCCAGACTTTGGCAATGCCCGCGGAGACCTGCGGGCAAGAGTGCGAGCATAGATTTGGCGCAGAGGCAAAGACATGATGGTGAATGCAGAACTAGTTCAGATAGAATGCATCCCCAAAGAAGACAAATGAATACAATGCAAGTAACATGGCACAAAAGAATGCCCTGCCGACTCAGGGGACACGCAGGGCACTGCCACACGTACTGGCAACGTGACCATCGAGATAACAGGCATTTTCCCTGAATTTTGTATCATTTTACTCTGTTCTTGCTTAATACATAGTTCGTTTGCCATCGTCTCAAATTTACTAGACCAAGGGAAGGCCGTTACATGATCATATCAGATCCCTTCCACACTCTACCCGCGAGACCCAACGCGCCGCCTCTCCTGCAAACCTCCTCCAACACCTCGACATTGACACCACTACCTTCCATACCCATACGCCCGCCGATCTCCACCTTCACACCCTTGGCTTTGGCTTGATCGTAGGAAATGACGATTTCTGTAAACCCAGTCAGCGGAGGGCGCTCAGGAAGCGTCATTGTGATTCTTGGCGGTTCCCGATGGGATCCGTGGACAGCATCGGCGAGATCGAACCCAAGATCCGCGACAGAGGGAAAGTTCGGGTGAGCGATAGAGGGGAAGAACACCTCCACAGGAATTTCATTCGGTGGGTGGGTGCCTTTTAAAAGAGCGTCCAAGATTGCATCGTTGACGAGATTAGGCGCTGGCTCTTCTGGGGGTTGCGATACCAGAGAGTTGGCTATGGTCCATTCGGAGCTGGTCAAAATGGCATTGATCCAGCACTGCTCTCGGACAACCTGCGTTCTCATCAGCAGATGGTTCAGGGACGCAAAGCTTGCATATTACTTCGAAAATGCCCCAAACTTCATGCATATTCTTGACCCTAACTTTCTCGAGCAAGAAACCTGCCTCATCTGGTGGAGTGAGGCGTAGGCGGAGAGGTGGATGTGCAGAAGACGGTGAGCGCTTTGTGTAATTTGTGAGCTAAGCCGGTTTTAGAGTTTGCGGATACGACGTACATAGAGAGTCGTGTATTTCTTGGGCATTGAAGGGACTTGACTGCCATCTGGAGCAGTACCAAGCTATGAAGTAGACATCCCAATGAGAAATATGGTATAATTGAACGAGCCAATACTCACCAGCATGTCAACCCAATCCCTATCGTGGGATACAGTACCGAAATTCATAAGCCCCAGGTCACTCATGCCCCCGACATTTGCGCCGGGATGCAGAATGCGCTCGATTTCGTGCATCCGTGATTGGCTCATCACGAGGCCAGTGCTCTTACCGAAAGAGGTGAAGTCCAACGTCCATGAGTAATCATTGTGGGCCAACCCGTTCTCTTGTAGATTTGTGGGTAGCTGGGGAAACGGCCGCGTATCATCTGGCTGTGCTAACAAAAAAGTTGGTCTATCCCTTTGAGCTGTGTCAGCCCCGATCAGGGACAGTGGGTCATCCGAGGGCCCGGACGGCTCCAGCGAGAGTGTAGCGACTGTGATACCTTTAGGCCGAGGATGAGCAGATAGGCATTGACGGAGATGGGTTAATGGAATGTCAAGTTTAGGAAGATTGGCATTCAATGGAGACGGCGGCGCAGCAGTGGGTGTACTTCGTAGGGCAGAGAGATATGCAAATGGTGTTAGATGGATCAAGAAGGATAGTGACGGCGACATGAGGTATGGAAGGGGCAGGCCATGCGATCGGTTGAGGTAGATATCCAGTGGGGCGGAAGGAAGCGATAGGGTTCTTTGAGTAACCAGTCACTACTAGCAGCATTCATGACAAGACTTGGAACTCACGAAGCAATCGCGCCAGCTTCGCTACTCGCAAATTTTTCCGTGGTGGAGCCAAGAACATCAATATCGATGAACCATCGCATGCCTCCTCCTGCCTCCTCCTTGTTCGCCGCTATCTTGTCCAATATCACCAGATATCTCAGCTGTTCCAAGACAACTTTTCCCAGCCTTTCTGCCTCCATGGCATCCACCAAGTCGGTATCCCTTTGGACTTCGTCCAGAAAGGTCCGAACACTCGAGGCCAAAAGAGCGTCGAGAGACGCAGAACCTTCTGTATTGCTTGTAGTTCCGTCACCAGCAGCTCCGTTTGGCGTGGCATAGGATGTTTTGAGGCCATTCAAGGTAATTCGTGGAATTCCATCAAGTGAATTGCGATCCACGGAAAGCTCGATATCAATCACCAGCACCTTGCCTCCGAGGACAAATGTCATCCGACCTTCACGTTCGTGATCTTCTTTGAACGTCTCCATTCCTACGAGAGTGCCCCATGCTTCGAGACGCGAGATAGCCCATTCAGCTACAATGGATCGATCTGTTGGGACATCTTCTCCGTACGACGCGCCCGAACGACTGCGAAGAGCCGTGACCGTCTGCCGAATGTTTTGATCTGACTAACAATCGTTTAAGCGAAGGATAGCTGTGAGGTTCAAATCTAGATGCAGACCAGGTGCAGCTTGTGCAAAATGTCGGCTTCCTGGCGAAGCATAGATACAAGCTTAGGGTTGGAGAGGGAGGTTGACGCGTGAAGATTCAATGAATGGGACAACTGCTCCGTGGCATGCAAGAGGTCCTGCAGCTCACCCGCTGAGCTTGTGAACGAATTTGAAAAGGGATGATTTGCATGGCTTGAAAGAAAATCTTTGGATCTGAAGCGCTGGACGGAGGAGAGAAGAGTGGGCCCAAGTGCCGGTCCTGGTACCCCCCGAACTTGGGAGCTCATTGCAAAGATGATCAGATCAGGGGGTGGCAGTCCCTTTAGCATGTACTGTTTCCGACGGTTCCAGTCAGGCTTTGGTTCAAACTTGCAGTACCAACTGCAATTACAAAGTGACAGAAAGTTTTGAAAACTTGGTAAATAGCCTATGGATCCGCAAGAATACAGTTATACTTATGATTAACAGGCCCATGAACATGTCACATCCAAAGTAATAGGTGCTTTTGTATGTTATTCGCCAGTGGAGGCACTCAGCGCGTCCTGACACTGATGATCCAATAAGTCTTCGTTTCAAAAATCGACGGCTCAGATGAAGCCAGTTCCCTGGAGCCTCCTTTCGATGTCTTCCTTAGAGAATGGCATCTTTTCCATTTTGATTCGTCTGAGTGTCGGGTACAATTTGAACAGCCTCTGTTGGAACGAAGAGCGGAGCTGTGTCCACTCATTTTCTGTCAATCGACGTGATTTTCCCCAGTGCGCTGACTTGAGTCTCAGATATTCAATGTTGGGTGGAAGGGGGAACACCGTGGGGTTATTGCTCTGATTATATAATGTACGTTGAGCGCCGACTCCCCCCTCTTGTAAATTTTACTAACCTTATCGCCAGCCATGGACTCGGAGAGCTGAATGAGGACGAACAATTAATTTATATCAAGCTCGTATAGCTGTTATGACTGACTTCTTCTGTGATCCTTTCAGTCATTATGGAAAGGATGCGGACGCCAGGATACTCTGCGGAAATCCTGTGGAGTATGATTTCCGATAACTCTAAAAGTTCAATGCCAAGCTCTCGCACAACGTGGGCATGAGGATGGATGTCGAAAATATTGCTAGTTTCTCTCAACGTTTCTGTCCCGCGATTGGTGTAGTTGCGCAGGGTTAGAGATCGCAGCTCGCTACTCGGCGTAAAACACTGCAGGAACGAGCTAATGCCGTTGTATGTGTGTAGCGAAGGAAGAAATACGTGGAAGTCAAAGTGATTAAAAGCAGTTGGATGGTGCAAGAATGACGAGATGGTGAGCGAACGAAGATTCTTGGGGTGCGATATCAAGAGCTCGAGGTGCCGCTTGAAACACTCTTGGCCGCCAGGTAGGTTTGGAGAGGTTTGGGACAAGATACCCCTCAGACTCCACGGTCCTGCGGCGGAGAACCGGAGAGTTAGTGTGCGGATGGAGTCGGGGCATAGTACATCAATCCAGCCATATGTGCCTCGATGCACCGATCTCCTGAGTCCTCGCACTACGTTGGAGCCAAATTGGACATCTGTGATTGATATTGTAGGGGGGGCTTTCTCCAATATTACATTGCAATCAATGAGCGCTATGGCGCGCAGTTTGGGAAGCGATGGTAGTTGACCGAGAGCGAAATCATTGAAGGGCAAGCCTTCGCAACGCAGTGATGAGAGATTGATGAATTTGGGAAGGTTTATGAAGAACATATCATGCAAAGGGTTCGAATCTTGATCGATTTTGCAGTATATGGCGCACTCGCGGACACTCGGTGCAATGGCCTGTGAGGCGAAGAAGGTAAGCCGAGCAGCAGCGCACCTGTTAGCATCTGCCGATTCACGGAATGTGAAGTAACGAAAGGCCATTGGCCTAGCTAGTCTTGAGAACGCGCGGCACGTCAATCTGATGCGGAAGATGTCCTTTCGATCCAGCGTTACTGCGTCAAAAATACAGATCCAGAGTTCGGCAGGCAGTGTCATAGAGCGTCGCGATTTCCCCCTGGGCAACAAGTTGAGCCTTGATAACGTTCGAGTGATGGGATTCATGGCTTCCTGTGATGGGGGTATTAGAATGTAGTGTACGATGAGCGATCGTAAATGCACATCCGACCTACTGTTGGGGAGCAAATAACATTTAAATGCTGGTAAACTCCCATGCCGACTTTTTTATACCTCAGTTTTGGGAGCGGCGCGCAGGTGCCTATTAGTCAGTGTTGTCCCTTGCGATAAAAAGATCTCAGCCTGGGGACAGCTTTAAAAAGAGTCCTGCGGGCGTCTGTGGCTAAAGTATGTAGTTAACAACGCATTAATCCGTGATAAGAACAAAGGGTCATCATCGGATAAGTTTGGACCAAACAACTAATCCACGTAAATCCGTTCGGCGTAATGTTGTGCATGTTGTGCAGTCACGATGTACACTGGGTGAAGGGACGTTGGCAGCCAATTTACTTCAGTATCAATGCTAAATTCTGCAATGATCAACGATTGAGGTTACCAGAAGCAGAGGCTGGCGCATTATCAGACTCACAACTAAGGGACAGATATGTTCAGACGCCATTTGATGTCTACAGGGCCGCGGCCACTGTCGACCCACCGTGTAACTCCAGCCAACTCGAATCAGAACACCGGCGGTGTTTGCGTGCTCGAGGCCCGCCACAAGGGAGCGTCTGGATTACTGTATGCAAACGTGATGGGTTCGGAACCACTTCCTGTCCGAGTTCGCCAGAGGAGCTAAATCATTGCCGCATGTTGGAATGAAGAGAACCATCTACTTGTGAATAGTACAGTTCGCAAGCCCTCAAAAGCGTCCTTCGCGTCTCGACAATCCGCTAAAAAGCTCCAAAGCAATCGTCAGCGCCGAAGCACAGCGTGCAGGCATACGAGAGCTTTCATTACGCCACATCGGATTGATCCCCGAAGCCACAAGCCACCGGATTGGCTGGTATTACTGACAGTAACACCCGAGAGTAGATGCGACATGTCATTGATGTCAATCCACCTCGCATGATCGCTGAGTCATATACTGGTCCCCGCAGAGCGCGGGGAGCCTGCCGATGCCTAGAAGATCAAGAACATGGGATATATCAATGAATATTAAGAAGAAATTGTCGCGTCGGACTGTAGAGAGGAACTCCGTTGATGGCATCCACGCTGAAAGCAAGACTAGGATTCGGAAAGAGATTTTAATGCCCCAAAATGCCACCGGAATAACAGAAATCTAATAGAAACATCAGTCTATGACAGACACTTCCTCGATAGGTGCGTACAAACACGCATAAGCCTGAGACCAGAGTTGATGGAACGAGTACAAGAGGTTAAAACGTCCGAGTCAGATTCGACGCTTCAGAGGAAATCTTCGTTTTTAACTGGAAAGAGTCACAATCCGTCAATGAGTCAGCCATTTGTTTATACGAGGACAAATGTATGACTTTGTCAAACTTTGCAACAGCTCCTGCGATTATAGACACGCGGTCGTAATGTAAAGGACCAGTGTTGGCAATGGTGGCAAAACAGTTACAGAATAAGGAAGAAGCAACTATACACATACGTGCAAATAAATAATAATGAAACAATGGTATCTAAGGTAGCCAGAGAGCACAATGGGAAAGGAGAAGTCAGATACATGCTAAGAGTCGCTGGCGCTAGCATTCAATATAAGATTGATAGAGTAGTAGAGTCGTACCATGTCGTTCATGGAAAGGTATGCTGACGGACACAAGACTCTCGGCGCTGCGTTACGCAAGAAGCGCCGACGACATTGTGCCTACGTCGAACAGCCAGAGCAAGATCCTGTAGCGATTGTTAATCATGAATTTTCCGTAAAAGTGTGGGGCAATAAAAACTCACGAGAACAAGAGTGGATAAGCTGAGACGCCTCACGGGACGGGCTTTATTGATAGCTTTGTCCAGTTGTATCAGCACGTCTGCACTGATTATCTCTTTAGGATTCGCTGAATGACTGGCACCAGAGGATTCGCTGGCTAGATTAAGGTGTAATGGGATAAGGTGGTGCGAGTTCTGCCAGGAATCATGAGCGCGGTTTGCGCGAGTAATAGTAAGCTGAGCCATCGTCGCGTAGTTGAATGTTGATGTCGACACTATAAGAATGCTTGTGTTTGAATCTGCAATCGGGGAGCTGGCATCAAGCGGCGACGACGGTGGTGATGAATCAAAATCAAGCCCTGAGGCTTTGTAATTTATACCATGTCCCCTTCGAGGGCGATGTAAGTGGCAGCCACTCGTCGCTTGGACGATGTACAAGAGAGCACCGACAACGTCGTCTACGATGGCTGTGGGCACGCCCATTGGCTCGCTCGAAAGGCGCGGGATGCACAGCTCGAGGCAACCTTGCTAGACAGCGGAGCTTGAGCGGACCCACATCCCGCCGCCTCGAGCTCGCACAGCCGCATTTATTCCATCTGCCGACGTCGCCAAGTTCCATCTGATTGAGTGCTTTATCAAGAGGATTCAGCGCTCATGGCCCAGGGGAGATGCTGAAGTTTGAGATACCATATTAACCCAGTCGTCGACGCAAGATTTCCGGTTTGTGGCCAGTCGTAGAGCCTGACTACCTGTGAAAGAATCAAAAATCAAGAAAAATCACGTTGATCTCGAGTCCATCTTCCACCGCAAAGCTTGCCACGGGGCCAGCGTTCCAAGAGGGCTGTTGACAGGTGCGCATTGGATAGGATATATTTGGATGCAGGACAAGGAGAAACGTAAAACATCCGAGCCACTCTCAAGATTCCTGAGCGAGTACTGACATGGGGCGAGGAGGGAGCAAGTTTGGCACCTCCGACGAAAAATGTTTAAAATTGGTAGAGCTCTGCAGCTAAGCAGTGGACTATCCTAAGAACGGCATACCGGTTGACATCGAAGGAGGGGCGGTAATGCCGCACTGGCCAAGGGATAGCACAATGGAGAAGATATGTAAGGATCATGGTTATCCTCTAGGCCGTCTGATATCCTGAGGAGGGAGAGACTGAACTGAGAGAGAACCAGTGGCGAAAGACAGGACAAAGAGGATGATGCGGCACAATATGTAAATACCCGCTAAAAATCTTGAACACCGTGACCCAAGGATAAGGTCCAACCCATGGCCCGGGCCCAGGAATACAAAGGAAACCAGTGCTGGAACACAGTATATGATGACTCGGATATTGATACGAAAGAAAATGAAAGGAACTGCTAAGGGCGAGGGCGAGGCTCGGTGTGGATGAATCATGCTAATTGCAAGAAAGAGTGAATGCAAGCAGTGCTACGTATACGTGTGAGCTAATTACCCCGTCAAGCCTGTAGTTAAGAAACGAGAACGAAAGGAGAATTGTTAGGAGAATGGAAAGCGGAACTGTATTCTTTACTCTCGCACATGTATATTTCAAGGTTTCCTCCCGCCGAGCATATTGAGGGTTGTGCCGCCAACTAAACGGGCAACATTCACGGCATGGCCGACGCCAGGCATACGACCTACAGCTGTTGCGACTGGGTGGGTTAAGACTGTTCCGGTATCTATAGCCTTCTTCAGATTATCAGTCAACTTGTCGCTTGCAAGAGTTCTTTTGTCCTCCGGCGTCATCAATCGAGCACCCCATGAATCAGCCTCCGTCTGGGTCTGGTCTTCAAGAAGTTTAATCTGTTCCTTTCCAACGGTCTTCACCCATTCCCATCGAGGCGGCGTACCGGTCGTCCTGGTAAGACGGAAGCCATTCAGAGCGACAGGCGCCCAGGCGGGTTTGACAGCCGCAGATTTGAGGAAGCGCATGCGCACAGATGGATGGATGGTCTCGTTTGTTAGACTATGGTGTGCGGCTTTACCACCGGGATTGGGGTCCACGTACTCGCCAGGAGCCCTGTATCTCGTGCCCGCTAGCCCAGACACATCAGTAAACCTGAAGTCGTGTATTGGTTGCGCAGCCCAGAGACTGTTGGGAACGAGGAAACTCGCAGGCTCGTCAAATGCCAGAAGCCCACGACACTGATCAACCATCCATGCGAGTGCAATGTCTGAAAAGTCTCCCGGTTTCGCATCTGCGTGCGAGCCCCCGACATCGCTGTGGTCGCCTGGGAACCAGCATTGCTTGAGATTACATTTTCTGGCGCCGCCAATATAGATGAAGTCTCTGTCATAGGGTTCTTTGCCGGTTGGCAACGACCATAATGTGGGGTAGAAGCTCGCGCGACGTTCGTCCAAAGACAGTGCATGGAAAGCGTTTTCGACATCTACGAATGTCGCCCATCAGTAAAGAGTCACCGCAAACGACAATTGGAAAAGGTATTGACTTACAACCGGAAATAGTAGTGTCGTGGAAAGCATACGATCGAGTCAAATTGCTAGTCATAGGAAGCCCTAAGCTGCCCACCGTGTCCCAAACACCGATGACTTTGATGGTCTGCATAGATTTCCATCCAAATTCCTCCGTTATCCCTTCGGCTTTGAAGTTCCTCCCAGGCTTTGAATATTTGGCATACACCTTTTGGAAATCTACGGATTCCATGGAATCGACGGGTTTCGGGATGATACCGATGTGGGCGATGACACCTCCAATGGCCCTAGCAGTGTAGGCACCCCGAGAGAACCCAAAGAGGAAAATCTCGTCACCAGGGACGAAGTTTGACGCCAACCAGAGGTAGGCTTCGCATACATTCTCGTTCAGGCCAAAACCAGTTATACCTAAGTAGTACACGGTCAAGCAATGATAAGTAGATGACTGCTTCTGATGCTTACTAGCCTGTACGCTGGCAAGCAGTCCTTGAGCCTCTCCTGTGCCAACCCCATTCTGTGCAGACACAACGCAGAGTCAGAAAAGTCATTCGAGCTGATTGGGTGTGAATTGATCTTACCTGATAAAACACTATTTGTGCGATTTTATGTCCTCCAGCCAGAAGGGCAGTGTTTGCAATAGAACGACAGAACCTTGTGACATTACTGACAGCAACATTTTCCTTGCTCCCATCGCTTTGCTGGCCAGTGCCATCACCTATTTATTGATGTTTTCAGCAACCTCGCTCAGACTCTGGTTTAAAATGCCTTACAAAACAAAATGAGACGTTTCCATGTGCCGTCCTTTCTGCGGGAATCGGCCAGCGCTACTCTTTTCTCATAGGCCGCTTTCCTGTCGGCAGTAGATGAAGCCATTTATGGGATTACTGTGAGGTGGATAGAAAGCTGCGAAGACTGGGTGGGAGTGGTGTTTGAACGATATGTATCACTGAAAAGGGAGTGTATTTAACGAAAAGGCAATCACATCTCTCCCAGAATGAATGGCAGTACGGTACCCTGTATATCAACAGGAGGTATTTTGATGCCTGTAATGACAATCTTGAAGCCTGTGGATCTTTGAAGTCACCCTCGATCGATCCTATTCAATCCAATTCACGTAAGAAGGTCAGCTGCAGGAGCACCAAGGAAGGCACCCACCGAAGCCCTAGTTTCCGAGCGGGTTCGTGATAAAAATTAACGCTAGTGAGCATGAGGCACGCTGATAAGGAACCGACGTCGGATGCAGGGAAACTGAGGACCCAGGGTGAAAGAATGCTGCAGAGTTTCGTCGGAGGCGCGGTTCGTCATTGAGTGATATCTCAAGGAGACATTAACTAGAGCCCATGGTTGTCGAGGGGGCCCCCGACACTGTCAGCAATGGCGGATGTCTGGCAGAGACTGTAATTCATCTCGGGATCAGGCCGGAGCAGGACGAGGAAAAGCGCCCAAAGCGCCACCTTCGATTGCCGCATTTCAACCCCTATAGCGCGATCCTATCTTCACGATCATGTGCATGCATATAGGTTGTGAAGAGTAGAACTAGAGCGCCCGCAGCAAATGAATGGAGGGATGGAGTTAGAGGGTTCAGAGTAAGCGTTTTCGCAACGTTTCCGCTAACGTTTCTGCGACCGTTTCGAGAAACAATTGGCAATAGGGCTTCATACACTAACAGACTAAAGCCGGAAAGGAAAGGCCAATTAAGATATCAATATGACATGGAATGGAAGAAACTGCACACCAAGGGCGAGGCTTGACGCTGACGGATCACGATGATTGCAAGAAACTTTGAGTGAGTGCATGTAGTGCTACGAATGAATCATGTGGAACCTGAGGCCGTCGAGGCGCTGGACCGCGACTCGCGCAAGGAGGACTGGAAGAACGTGCGTGCGTCCTCAGTATTCGTGCTCTTCCCAGCCGATCGTGCGGGATTTGGGGAGGGTGAGCGGCGCATAAACAACCTGATCTACGGCTTGGGGCACCAAGCCCGCTGCGCTCATATGCGATGACGTCGGGGTCAGTCCGTGGCCGCCAGTCACATCGTCCTGCGCGCGGAGGGGGTCCTCGAGCGTCAAGGTGTTCTTGTTGCGGCCGATGATCTGCTCGGTATCGAGCGGGCGCCACTGCGCGAGCGGCCTGCTCTGGCGCGAGTTGGCGGCGGAGGTAGAGGGGGAGTAGCACGAGGATGCGCGGGAGCTAGAGGGGAGGACGAGCTTGGGCGGGGCGGGGCTGGCCCCCTCGAAGGCCTGCGGGGGCGGGTCGTGCTCCCGTGCATCGCCGTCTTCGAGGAGGCGACGCGGATGCGGCGCGAGGGGAGCGAGGACGAGGTGCTCGCTGTGCCGCCCCCTGGGATGTTTTTAGATGTGAACGGGGCTGGAAACGACGAGGATTCTTCGTTCGAATCAGAGAGGGGCCGGTCTGAGGTGTTGGTGGCTGATACGCGCTTGGAATATCGATGCTGACGCCGCCAGCCTGAATGCTGCCTTGAGGATGAGTTGATGAGGACGCTCATGTATATGCGCGGGGAGTGCTGGTCCTGGTACCGTGACGTTGAGCTCTGCTGCCCGACACGGCCCAATCGCCTCTTTCGTTTTCATACCGTCATCAGCTGTCATCGTTGACCCATCGTGGCTTGGGAATTCATGTTGCGTCGATCGTTGATACCTATGGACATTGCTTGCTGGATGCTGAATGGAATAGGCTTGGGTGCGCGGATGTGTTAAGTGTTCAAACGTGAATCTGGATACCGTGGCTGCCGTTGTCAGTTGATGCTTGGCGGCTATGGGAATAGTTGTAAGTACCTTGTTATATTCGGTCGAGGTGTATGCTGTCGCTGTTGTCCTTGTCGATCTTCTCCGCTGTCATTCACCTGGGCCAGCAGCCTCTCAAAAGTCTTGGCTGGCCGCTGCGACGGAGCTTGCAACTTGCTAACCTTTGCTAACCTGTATGTCATGAGGGGGTCGAGTAACAAATGTGCTTTAGCACAAGTCAAAGGACACACAGGTATGTCCACGCGCCCATTGGGTCTGATAATTGATTCCCGACAAACTGAAAAGATCAATCGATTGTTGTTCATCTTAGTATCACAGGAATTGCGGGTTCATGTGTCAGAAGCAGGCCGGAGACGGCGTTTGTGATATATCCTGGACCCAAGTGACAATCGGCGATTGGTCCCAGAAACCCACCAGTCATACCACTGCGATGCCAGTTCCCTTTCTCCCCGTTCATCCCCAATGTATCCAAACATCAAAACACGCTTTGGCATGGGCCTATGTGTCTGGTTCGCTTGAGCTCATATGGTGGCAACCTGCATGTCGCTCTATTGCGGAGCTGACCACCGTGTTTGACCAACACTTTCGCAGGCAAACCTCTGGGATATCTCCGCGTATCATAGCTGTGCGCATGCGTCTGTCGAAGCTGACCAGCTAGCCTCAAAATCACTCGGTAGTTCTTTCATCCTTGATATCACGGGCTTGAATCTGCGCGAGGCACCCCAAAAATTCAAACAGCCACCAGGAGCTCCACTGTTGCATGTACGTTTTGACCTTTACCAGGGGGATAGGTCAGCAGGTGCAGCGCCCATTCCTCTGCGGTTGATAGTTCGTGCTAAGGGAAGCCAGGGAACACGGAACCTTCGCTGTCTAGAAATCAAATTCACCAATGCAATGATGGTATTGATGCAACTGCGGGTGTCATGACTTTGCAAGTCGCGCCCTTTTTTGAAGTTGTCGCAGAGTTGTGGTGCATAACCTGTGCGCGGCACTGTGCCGACATCAGCGCTGGCAAAATGAGTGGGCGATGTTCTCAATCCTTCACACTCTACAATGCTGGCATCGCACTGCATGAACTACGGTGCCACCACGAGGCATCCTTCCGATGGCTATAAGGGAGACATGGTTTTCTACTTACTTCTGCACCCCAATCCTCTAATAACACTTCACAACACTTCGCCAATCAATGCAACTCCAGCTCTTCGTCGCTGCTACCTTGTCTGCTCTCGCTATGGCCACTCCTGCCCCCGCAGAGATCCGCGACTGCGTGAGTACTAAGCCTCTCGTTCTATCCACATTACTGACTGGTACCGTGTTTCCAGATCGAGGTGTTCTACCCCAACAACTGCCCGGCGGGTTACATAGCCTGCAATGGGGCGGGCTCTGTGACCATTTGCTGCTTGGGCGTGAGTCGATCATGTCAGCTTCAGTGGGACGGAATCTGACGCCTTTTCTCGCAGTCATGCCAGTGATCTGAACCCAAAGTATCTGATCTTTGAGTCTATAGGAGCGAGCGATATCGAGAAGACTCGTACCGTGGCAGCGGCAACCTGATTAAAGATCGAAGGACAAAATCATGTATCATTTTCAATACAAGCCGTGTTTGTGTCTGAAGATGGAGAAATAACTGGCATACACTGACTAGGATCAGTATCGCTCGCAAGTTGGTGTAGGCTCATCGCCGCGCTTGAGAATAATAGCCCGTTCGACTGCCCCCATGACCTCAATCCCCAAATCATATTAACCAATAAATAAACCTCAGTATTAGGCTCTAGTATCACCCACTGCACACAACTGACGAAAGTAACCTTCTTTAGTGTCTAGATTGGAATATGAAGGTATGTAGCCATTGACAGGGGTCAAATGGCGGCCACTGAGGTGGCCAGACTGGCATGTCAGAGGCAGTCAAGCCATATATTCTGCCCAGTAGTCGTTACGAATCATGTTGGCGCGGAGCATGCGTTCCTACGAAACGATAATCTGTGAACCGTGCGGCGGAGCTCGAGTGAGTCTCGTAGGAGGCTGACTCCGCGCTGACCAAGAGAGCCGTCGGCGCTTTTCGGGCTTTCCAGCTCTTGCTCTCGACGACGACTAACATCGACTTCTTGACTCAAAAGTACCAAGTATCGCGCGTGCTTCTTTGGCAAATCAAAATCTACAGCAACGGCGATTTCAGGAACCAAAATCAAGGACAATACATCTCTGCCGCTGACGCCAAACGCACAGGCATTGGCAGTCATGTTTAACGTCAATATGAATCCTTGAGACGTCGCCGCCGTTACACGCATGGAATAACATGTTGATCGACCCTCATACCAAGATGTGTTCTCGCTCGCCTATTTAAAATGCTATCTGCGTTATTCAGGTGCTATTGCTGAAGGAGAAATAGGCATTTATGGACAAACCCATTTTTCCGACTGGCTCGTCGGCTGGAGTATTTGCAGTGATCTATTCCCTCTGCTCCGTCACTTGGCGGCAACTCTTGACTACACACCTCCAAGCATAGACGCTCTAAGATTCTGTTTGATACGCGAATTATTCTGCGCTTGACGCGAATGCCACTCCGCATCCCGAACACACCTAACAAGTCCTCCTCGTCTGTGAGTCGTGGACATCATGACACTTCCTATGATACTGATGGGAATTATGCATGTGATAATTACTTCAATGCCCAGTTATCCACTGGAACTGGGAACTTGTTGCTCTTAGGTGACACGTTGCCTCCGCTGACTCGCCGATAAATGCAGTTGAATGCCTGCGTTGAGCGGGAGATCAGCGCGCAAAGCAAACACGTGGTTCTTGGCAGCACCAGATTCCGGGACACTACAATAAGGCCAGGTCCTTTCTTGAAGTAGGCGCTGAGGTGCTGTGCGCAAAAGAAGACAGGTGGCCCACTACCTCACATCACGAGCCCTCTTATAATTGGAATTTGGTGAGTTCTCTCTGCATGCGGGCTCGAGCGGCGCGGGACCACTAAATCCGAACCGCAGAAGACCATAGTGCATTTCCAATTCATTTCCCCGAGTAAATGCAGTAGTTCCGGTTCGCGAGGTCCCAAGCAACACCAATAGGAAGAATCGTGCACATGCATATCAACCGTAAAGGAATATATTGTTGAGAAACTCAAAATCCTGCTCTGACTCTAAAATGCCCCTCTTAAGCTCGACAGGTGTGTAAAAAATCTTCTCAGTTACCGGATAGGGTGTGGTCTGTGTGGGTACACTCGAAGTTGTTGCAAGCCCGTGCATCGCCGGCCTCGGCACCCCGGAATATGCAGCAGTGCGACTCAATTTCGCACAAAGCTTCCAAGGCGTGGCCGCACTTACTGGTCCGCTTATAGCTGCGTGCTGGTTCTTTACCGGAGAGAATACAACAACCCTTGACATTGTCCAATGGCTTATATATCGCTTCTCTGAAAAGAGCAAGTCTCATGTCATGTTTGTAGGGTCTATCTCGCACCTGGGACCATTCCTAACATCTCGTTCTAGTGAGCTCCATCTTGAGCCGGATGCAAGGCATACCTAACTCCCGTTATGTCACAGCTTCTGCGACCTCCTGAAATCACACAAGAGGCTCTAACGGAAGAAATGCACAAAGATGGCTTCACCAATGACCAGAAGCTGTTCTGGAAATAGTGTCGGTGTATCTTTGGCTTCGTTGCCCAAACTGCTTATCGGTACGGACACATTGGTACCAATTAAGCTTCAACATTGAACGATTGTTTGATAGCGGTGCGCAGGTCGGTGTGGCGTCGTTCGCGGTCAATCCTATGGTCGATCGGAAAATTGGTATCACCCAGGCCAGGACGAGCAGGTTATTCTCTGACTGTCAGATGACATTCACAGCGGCACGGTCAGTTCCATTCAATCTCCAATCCCACCGCAATTTAGCCGACGAGCTCACGATCGCATGAAGTTTCATCAGCGTCCTGATCTTCAACTTTGTTGACTCCGCTGTCCTGCTTGCTATCTATGCAGGAGCCTGCTCTGCCTTCAGAATCGGGGTATCGCAAGTCAGCGGCCACGCGGGTACCGGATGCCTGTTCGTGGTTTTCTTTTTTGAATCGATCTGATAACCCATGCGTTTCCTATTCTGCATGTGGTGCGATTAATACCGACTGACAACTGACGGTTGAGTAGCGCATATTTACCCTAGGGAAGAAGAATTTTGGCCGCCACATGAAGATAGGTTCCAGCCTGATTGTCATGGCCCGACCCTATGAAATTGGGTACTCCGGCTTCCCTACTTACAACCTGGGTCACCAAACAGGGTGTCGGAAGAGGCGCGTGTATCTTTCTGC
This sequence comes from Athelia sp. TMB, assembly GCA_014898675.1. Taxonomy (NCBI): domain Eukaryota; kingdom Fungi; phylum Basidiomycota; class Agaricomycetes; order Atheliales; family Atheliaceae; genus Athelia; species Athelia sp. TMB. Next base: position 136,625 of record JACXVL010000113.1, on the reverse strand, counting down.
TCAGGGCACACTCGTGGACGCGCAGATACGCGTCATTCATACATTGTCCCACCAACCGGGTACATGGCAGTGATGTTTAGCACACGTTGCATTTATATGCTTACTTTATTGTTCGTAGCGGCCTGGTAATTGGCGAAGCACGAGACGGCCGCCTTCGTGTTCCCGGTGCATACAGGTTGCCTGTGGCTGCCATCGCTGCCCTTCCCGTTTCCTCTATCTCCGTCAAAGATGAGTCTTTTTCAGAAGTGGGTGATAGGAAGAATACCAGCATCGGCGAGAAGCCGGCAGGGAACGTACACAGCGAAAGTGTTTGAACAACGAGACAATCGCATTTGCTAGTAGTTGGTCATGGAAGCACAATGAGAAATTTATGCGAGGTCAAGAGCCCAACGAACTTGATCTACATCTCCTCATCCCAAGGGAGAAGTCCATCAGGACCCAGCTTCTCTTTCACAAGCTGCTCGCTAACATCCCACAAGTTCTGTCCTAGCTGCTTGTCGCGGGCTTGTTCAGTCTCTTCCCCTGGTGTTTCTGGGTCCGAGAAATAATATCCCTGCATCGACTTATCCACTTTATCACTCGTGGCCGCCCATAGCGTGCTCAACGAGCCCTGCTCAGGCGTGCGGAAAAATGGCACAGTCACAGCCTTCATGACCGAACCGAGCACCTGCCCGTACGCCTCCTTGAACTGCTCCTGTTGCCCTGTGGCCACGGCGCCGGGGTGCGTCGTGAGCGCGAGGATGCGTGCGTCCTTCGTAGGCTGAATTACCCGCTCCACGAGTCCGAATTTAGTGAACAGAATCAGCGCGAGCTTCGTGCGCGCATACAAGTTGTTCGCGCTATAGTCTTTCGCTTCTTCGGTAATCTCGGCAGGCGACGCGAACTTGATGGAAGATGACGCCGCGCGGTGCAGCTCGGAGGAGATAGAGACGATGCGCGGGGCGGGTTGGCTGAGGTCTTTGTCGGTGCGCCTGATGAGTGGCATGAGGCGGTTGATAAGGAGGTAGTGTCCAAGGTAGTTGACAGCAAAATGACGATCGATGCCGTCGGCGGAGACGTCGAATTTGTTCACGCCAACACCTGCACCAGCAATAAGCTGCCTTGAAGTTAGCCGCGAGAGAAAATAGACGCATATATGCTACTACTGACGATGTTGAGACGTTTTTCTTCATTCCTGATCTTATCCGCGACTTCTTTGACGCTTTTGAGGCTTCCTAGGTCACACTTAATGAACTCAACGTCGACGGTGCCCGAAGCAGCTTCTTTGATTTGGCGAATAGCTTCATCACCATGTTCGGTCTTGCGAGACAACAACAAAACGCGTGCGCTGGGACTATGGTTAGCTCAATGGTCAAGCCAATTAAGGAGTCCTCACTTGTGAAGGGCACATGTTTTGGCAACCTCAAAGCCGAGACCACCTGTTCCGCCGGTGACGAGGACGGTCTAAAGATTCCGTAAGTGCTTTGCGAATATAGACGCAATCACCGCCTACCATTCCTGTCAGGTCAGGTACATCTGACTGTTGGAAGCCTGGCCCAGCGACGATATCAAGGACGGTTTGCATGGTTGTATGTTGCAGGGGGATTTCAGGCAATAATAAGATGTTCGCGGTGAGAGCTCGAGGTTATATATGCAGGGCATGCTGAGAGCAGCGTCATGGTCAGTTGTAGACAGCGTCACCGGGGACCAAGATCGAAGATGTTTGCCTTGGCCACGGCAGATCCCGTGCAGTCCCGTGACAGTTAGACGCCGATTTTGAATGCAATCAAATTCGAATTCGTGTTTTTAAGAACCGATTTGCTTCATGTCTTCTTGCTTCCCACCACATCACTATCATGGACACTCGATTTCAAGAAAAACCAAATGAGCAGACTGCCGACGAATTGTCTCGGCCTGATACTTCTCGCCCGCAAGCGCAAGGTACATACAATCCGAGGAGAGGCATTTTAGTCACTAATTGATTACTATTCAGCGCTGTTCAAGAAGCTCAGCATCCTAGACCGGCTGCTAACACCGGCGATTCTTGTTTGCATGATCATCGGGGTGATCATAGGTGTATATACTCCGAATGTTCAAGAGGCTTTCGACACAGTTCGATTCCAGAGTGTATCAGTCCGTAAGTCCATCCATATGCCAAAGCACGTCGCATTTACTGATATAGATGTGCAGCGATTGCTATTGGACTTATCGTAATGATGTGGCCCATTCTCACCAAGGCAAGCAGCCTTCACTCTCTGTGGCTGAGTCGGTACCTAACCTTCCGCAGGTCCAATACGAAGCTATCCCTAAGATATTTTCCTCCCGCCGTATCTGGATCCACATCGGGATGAGTTTATTCCTCAACTGGATCGTCGGTCCATTCATCATGCTGGGCCTTGCATGGGCCACCCTACCAGACCTGCCCACTTATCGCACGGGCGTAATAATGGTTGGCCTAGCGAGATGTATAGCTATGGTCCTCATATGGAATCGCCTTGCTGGAGGCGATGAGAACTACTGCGCCATCCTGGTCGTCATAAACTCGGTGCTCCAGATCGTCCTGTACTCTCCCTACGCGCTCTTGTTCGTAAATGTTATCGGTGGCGCTGGCGAGCAAGGGGTTCATGTCACATATGGCAATGTGGCTATCTCAGTGCTAATTGTGAGTCCGCTATTAATACAACTGCTCACGGACTCACAAGCTCGCAGTATCTGGGCATCCCCCTCGTCGCGGGGGTCGCGACAAGATATGCAGTGTGGTATTTCACGTCTAAAGAGTTTTTGAACACGCGGTTCCTTCCGTGGTTCTCCCCACTTGCATTGCTCGGCCTGCTGTACACCATCATCGTCATGTTCGCCTACCAAGGCCACCACATCGTGCACAACATCGGGCCCGTCTTCCGCGTCTTCGTACCCATGATCCTCTACTTCACCATCATGTGGTTCGGCTCCTTCTTCTTGGTACTGTGGCTAAGCCGTCGGGAGGCCGGCACGGACGCGCACATGTGGGGGTACGAGATGGCCGTCGTGCAATCGTTCACAGCTGGCAGTAATAATTTCGTGAGTGTCTCTCGGCGCCGAGTGCAGAAACGTCTCACAGATCCCGCCCGCCAGGAACTCGCGATAGCTGTGACAATCGCGGTCTATTCGGTGGGCTCGGACCAAGCGCTCGCCGCAACCATTGGTCCCCTCATAGAGGTCCCGGTGCTGTTGGCGCTCACCTGGGTGTCGCTGTTCCTGGGCGATAGACTGCGGTGGACGACCAGGGGCAGTGGGGGCGAGGGAAAACCACACTCCGACGCATGTGGCGCCTAGACGGCATTAAATTGCCGCTCGCCGAGGTGAAATCAATGAAATCAACCTGAACTGGCAGACCGCCTGTCAGAGTTTTTTTTAATAGCGGCTTTAGCTGGCAATAGAAATGATAACATACGCGAACATGGACTCGTGGCTTCGGAATGAACAATAATGCACGGAGATTCAACGGTGAAAATGTTTTTTGACGGGTCATGCACATGAGGCGGTTTGGGAGATCTGCGCAGTAGTTATTGCCACCAGTCGGGAAAAAAACATGGCCGGGCGTGCGAAACTTGTGAAAAGGTGGAAACGATGAGATTGACGAGCCTAGCTAACATGGTCATACAGTGGGGAAATAGAATGAGTAGTTGGGTAAACAAGTAGTACTACAAGTTCGGCTATCAATATCACCGCAACCAACATGTGGAACCGCAAAGGACTCACCAGCGACTGAGACAAAGGTATGTTGATAAATTAGAAAAGTATGCATATCATTCTGGGCGGACATCCATCTTGGTCGTGGGTGACCGCACGCTGGAAGTACGGGTGTATGAGGTGGCGGAGGCTTGGTCTTGGTCGTCATCTTGTAATTCATCGTATTCTTCTTCCACGATGTCGGTACAGTCGATAAGACCGCCGCAGCATTCTGAGCCTAGACTCGGGCTCGGGCTGCCACGAAATGCATTGGCGGTGAGATTGACATGTTCAGAGCCATCCGGCGACGGCTGTTGGGTGGGAGGCCGATGTGACTGGGATCGGCCACCACTGGCATGGCCGGCGATAGTACTCGTAGACGGCGCGGGTGACGGAAAAGAAGCAGGGTGTAAGAGTGGCGTGGAGGTTGTATAAGCCAAGTGCGGGTAAGCATGTTGCTGAAACTGTTTGAATGCTATACTGAGCTTTTCACATGGAGCGCATGTAGGGAGTAAATCATACCTGAGTCAGTGTCGAAGCAGCGGCATTCAGCTGCTTGAGAAGCTCTGCAGATAATTCGGCCTATAGGGCAGGCGCAAGATGGGAATGCGCAAATGACAGAGAAGAATAGGTGCCTGATCAATAACCGGTTATCAGTTTCAAGCAGTATAGAACTTACCGCTTGTGGGCTGAACATCGAGGGCACACCAGCTCTGGCCAGCTCCAGCTCTTTCTTCAGGCGCAAATTTTCAATCTCGGTTGCCTGACAGCGTTTCTCGAGCTGCTCGACCTGCAGACCGCATCAGTCAGCGACCTAGGGGATTAACACATGATAACGACATACATATTGGGCTTTTCGTGCGCGATAGTCTCGCTGCTGAGCGAGGGCTCTACTGGGCGGGATGGTGAGGTCCTTCTTCCTTCCTCTAGTCATGGTGGGGGTATGAGATTAGGAGAGTGAAAATCAAAGCGGGGGGAATTATTATTTGAAACGGAAAGGCGGCCATACGACGGTATATGCGCACTATATGGGATCAAAAACGCTTGAGATTGCGCAATTTGAAAGGAGACGTCGCCCAATTTGAATAGGTCCCTTTATTCTGGAAAGCGTGCCCACGCCGATTCCGATCCCGGGTCAACGATCATGATGTTTGTGGTCCTGTTGCATGTCTCTATTCTACACCGCAAAGCAGTTACGTGATGCCGCCGCGCCGCTTGTCCAACTCGTCTCTCACTTTGTCACTCTTACATTACCCGCACCTCAACTTATGTTCTCTTTGCCGACATTAACACCGTCCAACACCGTCCAACACCGCGGAGTAGTTGCGCTACCTAGGCCGAAAGATATCTAGTGCTGGCCGCATCTCGGTTTCTCGCATCAAAATCAAGTGTATTTTGATTTCTGTCACAAAATAAAGTCTATCCCTATCTGCATCCGCAAATTCGTCGATGTAAGCACACCAATGGCCGATCCATGACGTTCCTGCGCGAGAATCGCGTATCGGATAACGGCATGTGGAATTCAAACCTTTCACAGTACGGGCCACAGGAACAGCCGGCTGTTAATCGCAACGTCACATCGATTTAGGAACTCCGGAAGTGAACTCAATTGCTTGGACCAACATGGACCCTTCTGCCCCGGTGCCTAGTTTTGATTATCGAAGAGTCACAATGGAGCTTACCGATCGCAGGAATTTGACTATGTGCACGTTTACTACTATTCGGCTTTGAGCCTTGAGGGGCCCAGCTGCTGGCCCCTAGGCCGACAAACATCATTGCTAAGTGGCAGCGCTCGAATTTGATGCATGCGGGCGCCGTTAACGTGCCGTGCGGGTTTCGCGGCATATACACTTAGACTGCCAGCTGTCTGACGCTACGCAATAAATCATACGCATTGCGAATTTGGCTATCCTGCTATTTGGACGGTAGTTGGACAGCTGATCGCAGCGGCATATCAACATCAGCGTGGCCCGCTGCCTGTGAAGGTTTATATGCGTCCTTGGGGATGCTGCTGGCGCTTACCCTTCGCTGGAACCACGGACTTACTGAAGCCACCGCTGAACATCTGACGAACGTTATCATCAAAGTTTAATCAAGTCGCCGCTGGATTTCAACTACCCATAACAAGACTGAAGTCAAGGAGCTCTACCAAGCTAACTTAAGAAATAGTGACCTTATCGCGCGCAGTCAAGGCCGTCGGATCTACTGTTCAGCGCATGGTTCTGCCAACTTCCGACCGTCGGAGGATTAATTCAGTCAGCGTCGCTCTTGCAGCGAGAGGACGATAAGCAACTTCTTTCACGTTCGGTGCTTACGATGTGTATTGAATGTGACAGTGCAGAAGACAGGCAGGCGGCAGGCAGGATAGCAAGACAGCGGGTATATGCGGGTGAGCTAGTCAGTATAACACGACCTCAGAGGTTCTGAATCTCGTATGGATGCCTGACGAGTTCGTCGTAAAGCTCTGATGGAATGTCGCGAACGAGAGTCACCGCAATTCCAATAACTTGTAGTGCATCCAATGGAGGAAATGTGCGGAGAAGGCGCATGGGACTGTATCACAATTGAAGTGAGCGTTTTGGGTTGACAGGGATCTGCGCACCTAGCGGATTTGATAACTTCCTCGCGAATCAGAAGTAGTTGTGCAATAACGCACAACACATTTAAATGTACGCCGAACGCAAGAAGGAAATCCCATAGCTGAAGCACTTGATCCAGCGGAGGCGTGCAAGCACAAAGAGTCAGCACCGCTATATTATCGAAATCAGCACGAGATTCAGAACGGAATTTGATTGCAGGAACAAACATGGAAATGCGTAGATTTCGGCTGAGAGGTTCTTCGATCTCAGATGTGCAAACAGCTCAGGGTCTACAATCTTGAGGCAGCGGTCAAGCAGCTGTCATGCTACCTTCAGTATTTCGCAACTTTCCGCAACTGCCGAACATGCCTTGAGTCCACGGTGAACGCCTTCCAAAGTAGGCTGGACATAAAGCGGGCATGATTCTTCGATAAACTTTGCAAAGCAAAAGAAAGCCTCAAGCTCGGAAGGCATCGTGTATAGAAACGGCGCAGCCAAAACGTTCATGCCCTGCACATACGTGAAGCCTAACTGTTGGGTCTCTTGTCTATCTGTGCAGAGTTCAAGCTTGAACGCCGATCAACATCACATGTGTCATTTGGAGCGTACCGTAATTTCGCCAGACGAAGGCATCGAGTAGACGGATGAGCATGTCCTCGCGCACACGTTCCTTGAAGCCTCGATCCGTAGCTAAAGTTCTGGTGATACATCAAGCAGACGCGCAGGAGCAGGGCAAAGGGGTTACGGGCGTACCGGAATGTATCATTTCTGATCTTTTCTCTCACCTCGCAAGGTCCCCTTGCAACATACTCGAGATACATTTCTGCCGGAAGTTCATGTACGCCGAGAAGGATCTTCCATATCCTAGGACGTAAAGTAGCGTCCTATGAAAGATCGTTCGAGACGCATCAGCGCTGCAGTTGTTGAAATGTTGAGTGATCGCGTACCACTGCCGAGGGTATTCCGTCCACCAGGATCAACCGTCTTAATTTCTTGACTCCCTCCGCAATGTCAAGAGTCCTTGCCTTGGATGACGACCTCGGCGCGTTCAGAATTTTGTTGAATGAATGAGCGGTCGCTGTCGCCGACATGGTGTTAACAGATCAACGAGGTCAACCCAATACGGCATCGTGACGACCTGTACTTACAGCTGTTCTCCACCTTCCACATTCACCCCTTCTGGCACTAGCTGGAAACGCGAAATGGACGTGCCCTTCATATCGTCTGGGGCCCAGAGCAGAGCACACTACGCTTTAGTGAGGAAAGTGGAGGGCGCCGATGCACCTCAGCAGGCCGATCACTTTCTTTTGGCAGAAGTCGACGCAATTCGCGAGCGCTTAGCGCGTCCTGGACTATCTCTTGTTCGCAGAACCTCTTTCAATGCAAAGGCTCAAAACTAAGCATATATGCTCAGCAAACCTGTAGAGAGAGCCTTATACTTCTGCTATATTGTGGTACCGCGATCACTTCTGACCAGCTTGCGCACGGCGAGCTCGACTTCGCTTTACGACATGCAGTGAACTTGGCTGAAGCAGGAGGGAGCGTCTCGGATAAGCGCATTGGTGCGATACTTGTATTTTTGTGGTTACTAGAGCTGAGCGTTTGGCTAGGCTACCTGTTTTGTTCTGAAGTCATGCCACGCAACCATGAATTACAGCTGATGCTCGTGAACACCCTGCGAAAGGTGACGGAATTGCGACATGGCTCTGATCATCTCTCAATATTGCTGCGTCCAGGACCTCGAAAATCCCTCTATATCTCGTATTTGCCTTGCGCTTGATACTCTTATTCATTCATCTACAGAGGACGTCATTCCTGCAGTTCAATCGCGTTTGCACGAGCTTCTCTCGCACAATTCGTAAGTGTGCAATCGATTAGGATTGTGCCCGCCTTCTAATTTGTGGATCCTCAGCCCACTTGTTCGAAGAAGAGCTTTGTTCGCGTTCCGTGCACTATCGGTTTATGAACCGGAGCTTTTAAGAAGAGTTACCTCCAAAATCTACAAGAGATTAAAAGATACAGATGACTCGGTTGTTGGTGCTGCATTACTTCTAACAGCCAATTTGGTGAGCGGTTGACATCATCAAATTTAATGAAAGTTAATCAAAACAGGTCCAATTCTCGACGCCCGAAGAGATACGGCAGAGGCTGAATGATAAGTTACAGTCTGCTTGGGAAACGGAACCCGAAAGATCGAGGAGGTGGGCATTACTCAAGGCTACTCGCGCTCTGGATAGAACGACAACCGTCTTGGTCTCCCCTTCTGACTTGGTGACTACACCTACTGCCCAAGTGACACCGGACAAGCTCCGTCTTGTTCTGGAGATCTTGACGTATGCGAGCAATCCTCTATCACCTTGTGCGTATCTCGAATTCATCTGTATCACGAATGACTGACTCATCTAATACGTTTTCAGCCCTTCTCTACGGAGCGTTCAGACTACTTCGAGACTTCGCTTCAGAAACTGTAGCGGCGCATCAGGTGTCTGCACAGCTTGGACCCGTCCATAATATACGTCAATTGCTCAGGTCTTCGGATCCACAAGACCATTATGTCTTTGTTTCTTGCTTGCAATGCTTAAATCCCAATCTATGGGCTGGTACTGATCCTGAAAGGCCCGCCGTGCTCGAAGGCTGGGAGGTGGAGCGAGTGATGACACTTTTGGATTCCACAGATTCTCTGATTCGAAAGAGGGTAAGATCATATTTATTGCGTAAATGTCTATTTCGTTCTTGGCTGACAGACTGCAAGACTATTGATATATTATACCGCGTCGACCCCGGGATAGTTAGCGCATATTTTGCTCAAGCAATACAGGGCATCCCCTCTATACTTACGCTCAAGGAAAAGAACGAGTACATAATACGGCTACTGGAAGTCATAGAACGGCAGTCGGAGAACGATGGGGAGTCATATGCTCAACAGCTCAAGGAATTGTTCGCCGCCGTGTATCAAGAGGCTGTCCCGGAGCGTCAGCCAGTCCTGGAGGTTGCCGTCGAAAAAGTACTTATTCATATCAAAGAAGGTGCATAGGCTGTTTCATCTTCGCGCTTTCGGTTATTGAAGCGCAGATGGCAGCGAGCTCGGCTTTCCGAATAAGCAGCGCTACCACGCTCATAGCTCCGGTGACTGAGGCCGGCTCGTCGATGTCCTCGACGCTGATGGTGATAATTTTCGCCCTGGCTAGTGAATACACAGGCAAGCTCTCTCTGCCTCCCGTGGACGTTCTACGTGGTTTGGCTAGCCGATTAGCATCATATGCTGGTAGGCTATTATTCATCGCTGTTAGAATAATATCTAAGTACGTCTGCCCAGCGCCTGTGCAAGATGCATGCTTGATGTCTATGTTGCGTATTGTCGTGGACTGTGAAGAAGTACCCGCAGAAGTTCTAGTTTTGGTCAAGGAATTAGGCCAAAACTCTAGAAGGCATGTCCGGCAGGTGGGTAAATCCAATAATAGCAGCCTCCGACAATATTGACATGGGTAAATATATAGCGTTGTGAACAGTTCGTATCCTTGTGTGGGCAGAAAAATCTCCTCAGTGACGTGGTTGCCAGAGCTCGGTCGCCCACAGTAAGTCTTTTACCCAACCAATATTAACCCGCAGAGATCTTGACAACCAGTAGCTGCCTGATTTTCTCGAGGAGCTGACAATTTCAACTTCACCATCTCCCTTGAAGTCTACCCGTCCTCTGCCCGTCTCGCCTCCGCAATCCCCTGAGCGTTTATCTGCGTCGTTGGCGCAGAGCAAGTTGCGCTATGACGCATATCAGCCTCCACAGGTGGCCAGTCGTCTTCGCCGCCCCGCGAACACACATCGTAGCACCAGCAGCAATTCACGGTCCGCCAGCCAAAGCGACAACCGGCCTTCATTGGACGAGTTATCGATGACGGTTACTGCAGGTGACCTAGCGCTTGCTTCTGAGGCCATCGAGCTCGAGGTTATGTCAAAGGTGAGGATACTCTTGCCTGACATCATCTGCACGTTCATAGCCCGCAGCAGACCCAGCAAGCCAAGCAACCGCAGAAACGGCCCGACGAGGACACAGTAAGAACATCGACCATTTAAGTCCGTGATCGACAAACTGCTAACAGACGTCATAGACTTCCCGGTTGGACCTTATTGCTTTCGATTCTCCGTTCCTAACAGATCCTCCAGAGGCAAAAATCCCAGAGTCCAAGCCATCTGCGGAAGAACTGGATTTTGAGAGCATATGGGACACGATGCACAGCTCCAATGCCCGTGGGTGGTGCGAGGTGACGATTGATGTGGTCGTGCGCAAGCTGCAAGGCTTGCAGCATCGTTTGACTGTCATACCAACGGACCTTCCTCCATTTGAAGGTAAGCAGAGCCATTCATTTTGCGGAAACAGGCGTGTAATTGGAGCGTGCGCCAGGTGATTTCAAGATCCTCGTCAGTTCTATCTCCACCAACGCCGCTATTCGCCTGCGAGAAAATGATGATGAAGGTTGTCTCTGGCGACTTCGATGCGACGATATGGTCTTGATGGGGAGTATAAAGCGTATCATGGGCGATCTTTGAGATACCGGAGAGATAGGCACAACCCCCCGGTTCGGAACGGGAGCTTCTCTTGCGGGAGCTACGGAACCAGATGATGCGCCCCACATTGTCGGTCACGATAGAAAGCATGCCAGTTGACCTCAAAAGGCTTTGATCAGACAAGATGTTATCGTGATTCGTGACTTGATAGTAGGCCATATGTAAATTTGCGTTGGTGTACATATGCTATAGTTCAGCCTAAGGTTGGCCTGAGGGTCAAATGAAACGGTCAACCATCCATGGCGCACCGCTGGTTAATTATTGAACTTGGAGTTATTTATCGAGTTGCGTGTTTTTCATGGTAGATCCGGATCCGAGGAGGTAGGGAAACGCCGATGAAGGTCTGGAATGTACCCTTGGGCGCTGGGTATGGCCCAATGGCGAATGACCGGTTGTCTGCGGAACGGGAACATGTGCCAAGACGGGAATGAAAGCGCTCCTTGTGCAAGCGCCCTATTTAGAGCCGAGCAGTCAGGGAAAAATTTACAAGGACTCTCCTTCCACCACAACCGCTTTTTCAGCGCCGCCCAATATTCAGTTCTAAACTCTGGCCAATCTATGATTTTCCGTTCACCCATGTACGCATGCAGACTGGCTCACAGCATGTGGCCTTCTAGCTAACAACATCGGACTTTACGCAGTGAGACAAGTCATATAAACTTCATTCTACTCGGACCCCCAGTGGTCTTCTTGTTGGTAGACACCGACCGTCCTCCTTAGGGCCTCATCTGAACACAAACCACCTCATCGATCTCGTACTCTCGTCTCATGGGATAATCGCACCGCACATATTACGGAACCAGGCAGTCTACTCTGGAACCACTCAACAACATAGACTCGCAGCTGCTAGACACGCAGTTCATTGCAAACAACCGCTTCATTACACCTCGACACCCATATACACTCAATGATGAACACACTGACCCTTCGGAACCCCTCGTTCTTCAGGCCATCGAGCCGACCCACTTCTCCCGCTCCCGCTGCACCTCGCCCCGACACGAGTGCGCCGCTGGAACGGGCTGCCCGCCCACACCACAAGCTGTCGCTCAACACCTTTCGACGTGCCTCGCCTGCACCTTCTCCAGCTCCGAGCATGACTCCCGTCACGCTTGTTCAAGATGGATCCTACCTCGAGAGTCTCAGCTTGAAGCTGAGTGAGGCAGTTTCCAAGGCCCTTGCGGCACCTACAGGTCCCTCAACCGCAACTGATCTGGTCGGGGGGAAACGTCCTGTGCCTGCTGGGCGCGGACGTGCGCTAGGTGCACTGATCGCCTCGTGAGTTGTGTGCGTCTTACTACCCACGAACATGCATTGATGACTATTTAGCGAGCTTGTGGCGACTCGCGACAAAGGGCATGTGCATCGCGCCATGATTCGGTGTCTTCATCGTCCGCTTTCTGTTCTTCTCAACAACCTTTCTGCACACCTCCTCCCAATCATATCGGCACCTGCTTTCCTGGTACCTCCCGCTCCAACGCCGCAGGCGCCGAATCCCAATCCAACGCAACTGCATGCGCTGGCCCTCGCTGGGTTTGCGGGAGAGCTATTGGAGACTTTCGATGAATTGGGTCTCGGCATGGATGCGGATCCGCGAGGCGATGGGTTAAAGGTTGTCCGAGATGGTCTCGTCTCCCTGATCGGCAGGGTCGTCAATCCTTTGGTCGGCGCTATCAAAACCGAGCTCATCCCGCTCATTGCGGACTTAGAAAAACCCACCTCCGTCAACGGGGCCGTGCACAAAACCACGGCGGGGCCGAAGATCGTCGTGGTTCAACACCCGTCGATGGTGACTTTACAGACCATGATGCCCATCTACGCGAAGGCACTTGCACGCTATAACATTTCATCCACCTCCCAAGCCACGCTCGCTTCGCTTCTTATTTCTCTACTCTGGAGGAGTCTAATGGCGCTGTCACACCGGCCTCAGCAGCCCGCGTCGCGCCCAAACACTCCCGGACCTCATCCCAACGTGACTGTACCCCCCAAGCGGCGTGACACCGGACCTTCCAGTGGTCATACTACGCCGCCGGCAGGTAGGTTCAGCATCAAGCTGCCGCCTTCACGCCCTCCATCTCCACCTTCCGTCCCCGTTGCGTCCAGCACCGCCGCTGATGCGCGCACGTTGCACGATCTGCTCAGCCTCTTCCCGCGACCTATCGCCTCGAACAAGCTTGCATGCGAGGCTGTTGACGAGGCTTTCGATGGTCTCAAAGCGTTGGCTGCGCTGCTTGAACACACCCAGAGTAATGTCTGTATGAAGATTGCGCCGAGTGTCGACGATCAACAGGCAGAGCTTGAAGTCCTCACCGCGGACCTTCCGACACTCATCGCCCTGCCTGTTTTGCTTCGCGCCCATGTCACACCTTTCCAATCGGTGTCGACTATACTGGGGCTGTCTGAAGAGGAATACAGAAAGGGCTGCCTCCCTGGGTTCAGTCGCGCTGAAGACTGCGCAGCCGTCGTGGGTCAGCGGGTCCTCGACGCTCTTGCTTCCCAGACGCCTTCTTCGGACGCGCAGATTGTCATCAAATGGCTGGAAAGCGAGATTGCTGCAGCCGATGACTGACTATCCGTTGTTAAATTTTGTTTATATCACAGGTGGCGAGGCTGTTGCACATTAGCGTTTCCCTTTTTCTTTTTCACGGGCGGTTTTCTCGGAGAACCAGGCATACCGTATAGACTGTTCATACCTAATCAATTATTATTGTCGACCATCCATTGCAATTGTTTCGTTGACTTTATGATTGTTAGTGGCTGTGCAGATGACAGGAACGTGAACAAGAAAATTTGAAATGGAGCGCACGCGGCGACCACGTGTAATTTACGCGTGTTCGCAGTCATTGTGTCGTTGTTGAGTCCGAGTCCTTGATCGCTCGACGTCGAGGCCCCTCGCTCGTCGCCCTTTGCAGTAGCCATGGATAGCTCGGGTGCGACCCCCACTCTACAGGTTCCCCGTCTCAGGCTTTCACGGCTAGGCCAAAAATACAGCGACGAACTAGATACCCCTCAGGCTGGTCCTTCACGCTTTTCGCCTGGGTCGAGAACGCCCATATTAAACGGCCACGATGACAGCGAGAACGGCGATGATGCACAATCTACCCCCAGGATGCCTATGCTCACTGCAGTACAATCAGAGCCTAACTCTGCAGCCCCCACACCTATCGCAGAGACACCTTCGGCGCGCCTGCGCGCTCTGCTTTCGCGAGTACCGCGCTCCCCTTCTCCTCCGAGGGTAGAGAAGCCTCCCCCATCCGAGCCCGACTCAGACTTTGACCCCCCGAGATCCAACGTTCCCAACACCCCCAGCATTGCGCGCGAGAGCTTGAAAGACCTCTTCTCACGCGCCCTGCGCGATCCCGGAGACACGCCCCAGAAAACCCGCAGAAGGAGAAACAGCATAGATGTTAGTGAGGTGGAGGCCAGCCCTAGGGCAGAGCGCGAGCGAGCGAGACATCGGGGGCAGCGGCCGAGCTTGAGTGATGAAGAAGTTGACAAGTCTCGTATGTTCATGTCTCTCTTATTCTGCGCATTTACACTTAATACTGCCCAAGATTCTGTGATTTCCTCGCGAAACTCTCAAGCGGCGACATTTGAAATTCTACGTGCCCGCCTGACGAATTCACAGACTCAAATTCTAAACCAATCCGTACCATTTGGCGAAGGTGAGGGACCATTGGCCCCAGCTGTGAGATAACTTATACTAAATAATCAAATTTGCAGCAGAATTTACACCCAGTGTGCCAGACACGTCCGTCGAAAACACAGATAACGAGTCTTTCCTACGCGGTATCGAACAGGCTCCTGCTTCCCCAGTGGCCACCAGCACCCCCCACCGGACGATGCAAATACCATCTGAAATTCAGTTCCAGTCAGATCTCCTGGAGCAAGATTCTGACATGAGAAACGCCATGAAAGACTCCTTGAGCAGCTTTGAAGGAGCGTCACGCCCAGGTGAGTTTTAGCAAGTATGCCATTCACAAGTGTTTAATTGGCTCTGCCAGTCTCCTTCCCCCCCGCCCGACCATCTCAGGCCCCTCAGTCAGCTCCAGGGCGCCCGTTATCTCACGCGTCGGGTAGCAAAGTACATTCAATGAGTCGCACGCCGGGCGTTAGGCCTCGCGCCGTTTCCAAGACAAGCATTGCCGACGTTGATCACAGTGACTGTGAGTTGTTCTAATATCTTGTCGAGCATCATGGTTTCAATTTATCTCCAGCTTCTCGAGCAAGTTCTGCATTGTCCCAACCTGACTGTAAGTAGACAGCACTCCTACTAGATGTTATGTGTCTGACGTTCGCTGTAGTCAATCAAAAGGATACCAAAGAACAGGCACATTTGCGAGAGCGGGAATGGGGCAAACGCCACCCGCCACCCAAAACACCCGAGAGCCATCGGCACTCCTACTCACATGAATCTCATTCGAGTGGAGGCCCTAAAGGGGGCTCGCCGATGCTCAATTTGACCAACAGGCCAGCGCGGCGGGATAGCATAACATCACTGAAGAGCATGGATGACAACCTGTCATCTTGCGGTAGCTCAGTGGGATCACAGGCGGATTGTGAGTCGCTTCAACGTTGCGGGAGTGTGATAAGCTGACTGAATTTTGCACAGATCGTGAGCGCATCAGGGAGCTAGAAAAAGAAAAGAACATCGAGCGCGAGCGGGAATGGAACAAGCGGCACGTCGCGTCACGGCCAACATCAAGCATGAGCATGAACTCAAACTCCCCCCACTACGAGCGTTCGCGTACCCAGAGTCAGCCGATGCGCCCCGACTCATCCTTGCGTTACACCCCAGATCACTCCCACCCCAGCATGTACCAGCGGCACTCTTATCATTCTCCCGGCTCCCGCGCGAGTTCCCGTGCAAGTTCAATCAGTAGCCGTGGGAGTTCAAAGGAGCTGGAGATGGAGATTCAACACGAGGTTGACCATACCAGGGAGCGAAATTGGAACTCACCTCATCCGAAGTGGGATCCCAACGATAGAGCCGTATCACCGTCATTGCGGGCAGAGTCCCCGCGTCCGCCTGTCAGACATGCACATTCTCTTAGCTTTCGCGGACCCAGACCTGAGTCGCCGACTGCCCACTTGCAAAACCGACCGAGTCTGCGATCTAGCCTCAGTTACTCGTCGCTCAGCGCTAGTAGCAAGGACAAGGAATTGCCTCAGACAGAGTCCACCTCGCCACAAGGAGATCCACCAGCGCGGAGCCAGCTCAACAGTGCGACACGGCCTCGCTCGCATTCACACACTAAGGAGATAGGAGATGCATCTCCCATGACCCACGCTTCTCCAGCCAATCGCTTTGGATGGCAATTTCCTCGCAATAAATCTCAGCTCCCACCCCTTGAATTTGACGAGCACTCGCCTGAAAGATCAGATGCTGCTCCTTCACCATCCCCTAGTCCGGTCAGGGCGAACAGCAGAGCTTCCGCGAAGGCCAGCCACATTCCTGTACGCGCTCAGAGAACTCCTGATGTCAGCCGGACCATGGCTGTTAGTCACGAATCGTCTCCTCGCGGTCTGGGCCACAGACGAAGCGTGACGGAGCTTAACGAGTCAAATGGCAGCATCCCACCGCCGGACCCTGCAGAAATTGTTGCTTCTCCTCAAGAGGACAATGCTGAGGATGCCATGCTTAGTAAGTTGGTCTGTTCAATCAGACAGCCTGATGCTTATTCGGATAACAGCAAGTGACGAAGATCCTCCATCCCCGCTCAAAGTAGAAGCAGCTGCACTCCAGGCCACTGAAACACCCGAAGAGGAAGAAGTCCCTATGCTTTTCTCTCCGCCCGTGTCACCTGAGGCAAAAAAGAATGATAGTTCTTCCCTGCGCAATAGGCGGCCCCCTTCACCTGCGTCAGACCCACCGCCCCTACCCGAATTTACATTATCCTTGGCGACACCTCCCCGCCCCCGGTCTGCGAACTCTTCACGCCCTGAGTTTCAAACACCCCCCACACCTGCACATCTGCCAGCCCTTCCTGAGCCGCCTTCGGAGGACGAAAGTGATGCGGAATGGACACCAGAGCCACGTGCTCACCTAGACTTCTCAACAATGAAGACACCCAAGCCCCCCGGTGGGTGGTTCACGCCCATCGCTCCTCATCGAGAGCCTCTGGCGCGAGCATCTACACTGCCGGATTCTGACGCCTTTGGCGGTGGGAGCTCGTCTGAAAACGGTCTTGCCACTCCCTTACCATCTCTGTCTCGGGCGACAACGCTCCCTTTCCAGACGCCGGCGCCGCCTGGTGCGTGGGTGAACACGCCAGGATCAGAACGACGAAAGAGCATCATGAAAGTCCGATTTGATATGGAGTCAGAACAGTCAGCATCGGAGGTACCTAACGGGCACAAGGCCCTGGGCGACTTGGACCACCTGCAAATCGACAGCCCCAGTGACTTGGACCTCACCCCTACCATTAGACCGCAGCCTATCCCCCCTTCTCCCGATAAGATCACTCCTGAAGAGGTTCCTACGCCCGTCACGCCAATATCTACGCCTCCTTCAAGCGTCAGGCGATCCCCAATCCGCGTCGTGGACGCATTCGGCCGAGAGGTCAAAGTAGAGCACGACGATATCAAGCCACAACTCAACGGGGTATCGGCAGTGCCGCTGACTCCTCGGAGCAGGAGCGCCGTGAGGATCGTCGATGCCATGGGCCGCGAAGTCGAAGAGAAAGCAGAGGACGAATCGATGGACCCAACAAGTGATGAGGAGCTTCCTAGTCACAATGAAGCTCTGAAGCGCGTGCGGCAGTCTATTGCCGACTTAGCATCAGGTTTGAGCGATGTGGACATGTGCGTACTATCTCTTATTTGTGTGAAATGCCCCCGCTCATACAATTTCCAGGTCAAGCAACGAGCTTACACTTGACAACATGAAGATGAAGGAGCTGAACGGTGTTTCACAAGCTGCCCGAGATGCCCGGCGTAGACTGGAAGAAACGTTGGCCATGGCTCGTGATGTTGAGCTCGAGCTACGAAAAAATATGGCCTTGAATAAAATACAGGTACGCGAATTCATAGCCCATCAAAGTTATAAATTGAAACCTCTATTAGTCTAACTTACAATACCGGCGGGGTTGGCGCCCGAGTAGCACCTTTATCTTCGGTGCTCTCGCACTCCAAGTTGTTCTCCTCTTCATCATGTATCGGTATGTGCACACTATCCCTAGGCAGGCATTTACTCATCCAGCTCCAGCTTCTCCGCCGCACGAGCGAAAAACATGTTCCTGACTACATACTACGACCCCTACTACCCAGAACTGCACCTCTACGTCACCAACCCCGACACGATCCGTCTGTCGATGAACCACACTGCCCGCTGGTCTCTCTCCTCGGTGCCTGGAACGCTCTACCATGGAGGCTTCAAAGCCGTGGCCAGCGACGCCTGGCGCGGACTCGCCATGGCTGTATACGATTGGCAGCAGAGCATATGGGAAACCTGGGGCGTCCCTGCCCCTGCATCCTGGCCGCCGACATGACACCCCACACCCACGCTATACAATTATTTCCTATGCCCACGTCGACGCTATGCTATTTTATTCATGATTGTTTTATCTCCACTATTGCATCGCACCCTTCCTCTCCGTCTATACATTGCGCTCTTCTCTTTTACCCTTTATTGACTATACCTCTGGATGTCCATTTTGATTATTTTTTTGCTTATCGTACATGTTGTATTTGCAGGACGTGATATTCTATGATACAATGATGGAGAACGACAAAATGCCCAACTATAATACAACTCAAGGCCCAATGCTCTTGAGCATGTGCTGTCGATGTGAGCCTCCCTCAAGCCCAAAGCACTTTTCTTGTTTGCTAGATCCTCATGCTCGTCGGGTGCCGAGCCATATGCGGCTAGCGAGCGCGGTGCTGGTGGCAAGCCCAGCAACGAGCAGCGCAGTGTTGACCGGGGAGTAGTTGCCATCGAGCGGAATTTTGATGAGTACGTCCAGCGGCCACTGCACGAGCCCAAAGAGGCCCGACAGCGTGTTCGCGAGCCCGTAGACCGTGCCGAACGTTTGGAACCCGAACGTCTTCGCCGCGTAGTCCGAGATCGCGGTGTACATCAGCGGGCGCAGGATGACCATCACCACGATGCCGGCGATCTGCGCCGCCGCCGTGCGCGCCATGCCCAGCACGCCGAACGCCACGCCGAACACCGCGAGGACGGCGATCGCGTCGCGCGAGGAGCGCTTGTCGAGGAGGTAGCCGACGAAGGGGATGCCGACGATGCCGCCGAGCGGGAGCAGGTACGTGAAGGCCTTCGTAAGCGCATCCGCGAGCTCCGCGTTGCCGGTGTAGTACAGCAGCTGTGAGTGTCTGTGTTTATAGTCGCGTTAGCCGTTGCGCAGTCCTCACAAAGGACGGGAGGACTTACGCAGTTTGGATGTAGAGGTTGATGCGGAGCATGTGCACGCAGAGGAACACCGTCGCGAGCCAGAACCACGACGTGGCGATCTGGCGCGCGGGCGAGTGCCCGAACAGCTTGCCCGTCAGCGGGTCCGAGGAGACGATCTCGTCCGGGAGCGCGTCCGCACCGCGCTCGGCAGAGAGAAGCCCCGTGCGCTCGGTCGGCGCGGGCTCGCTGAGGTCCTTCACGGAGTCGTCGCCGCGCGTGTACACCGCGCGCGGCGCGAGGAGGAGCTGCTCGAGGACGACGGCGAAGCCCAGGAACGCGTAACCCCAGAACCAGCGGCGCGTCGTGAGCCACCCGCCGCTGGCGTAGAAGAGCTCGCGGTACGCGACCGTGGGGAGGCTCGACGCGTCGAACGCGCCCGTGATCAGCGAGAGGAGCAGCCCGGCGTGGGCGGGGAAGGCGTTGGAGAGGTGGAAGGAGGGCAGGAAGATGAGCGGGGAACCGATGGCGATCGTGACGTAGCCGACTATGTACGAGTCGAAGGCTGCCGTTGCGGATGATTCCTTCAGCTCCATTTGCACAGCACAGGGCGGGGCGGGACTTACAAGGTGTGCGGATCCCCAGACCGAAGCAGAAGCAGCCGAGCGCAAAGAGGGACCCGCCGAGGATGCTCGTGCGCTGTGGGCCTATATGGTCGAGAACGTAGCCGATAGGGAGAGCAGCGACGTTCGTGACGACAGTGGCGATTGTGAACATCAAGTTGAGGCGCAGATCCTATTCAACTAGGGTCAGAATCGCGGTTATGCAATGGAGCTGCAAATACGCCGCACCTGCTCCTTACATGGCACACCTAGCTCTGTATCTTCGGCAGAGTCGTCGGTGGGGCATAGATCTGCATATACGCCCTCAGAGACCAAAACCGGCTTCAGAGCTATAGCACAATCATAGTAAACATATCAGCTCCCAGGCTTGCGGCTAGGTGAATTTCAAGGGACTCACCAGCGAAGCCAAAGATGATCCCAGCGCAGGTAAAGCAGAAGAACACCGCGCAAGCTACTTGCGCAGCACGCCGTGCGGTAGAGACTTCAGAAGCATACACCATCGTAAGTGATTAGCAGGTTCGAGGATCTCTTTGCGAGTGACCGCGGCGTTAGGTACGTCAAGGGTCGTTAGAATTCGTGAGGTCAGGCAAGATAAGATGCGGGTGAAGGAGAGGAACAGAGAATTGAGAGGGTTTTAATGTCCTGAGCCGGATCTCATGTTCCGTCGACCGTCGCCAATTGTGCCTAGAGTCCATTAGGAAAATTTTACATAGAGGTCGGGGGGTCGGGAGCCGGGAACGTATTGACGCGACAGGGGCGATACGCTCGGAGGTGCATCCGCATGAGGAAATGACACCTTCGCGGGCGTTTCCGACGCTCCTCTCTCACCACCACCTGCGGTTCTACACCGTTTGTGGCGACATGACTGCCACAATGCAGCACTTCTCATCTTTGTGCACCCTACAACTGCCCTCTTGGCGGTGGTCAGCAGTCCTCAATCAACATTAAACTTACATAGCCCCATCATCCATGGCCCAGTAATGGAGCTCGAGAACTCCCGGATCTTTACCATCTGAACGTGACCCTCTTGTATGTATACGTTTTCCAGGGGTTCCTTCTGTTAAGCAGGACCACTTTACGTTTCGCCGCGATTTCTGCACTGAACTTGGACTCGTGACCCTTGGCGCTGTCGGACTCATCTGATTTCCTGGGTGCCCGCCTGCAACCAACATATACGCCATCCAATGCAATTATGATGTCATGACAGTTGATAGCTTCGTGGCGCCCAACAGCCTCCAACCTTCTCCAACTCTCCATTCATAGGCGACTGTATAGCTTGACGCAATATGACATCACCGTTTCACTACCCAGCGCATATAAGCCGCCTCGCTATGGCTCTGGAAAGCATCAAATCATCTGAGCAACCAACCCATACCAAACACTCCATACTACTAACACACAATGTCTTATGACAACACATCCTCCAACGGCCCGGACAAGACCACCGGCCAATTCCACTCCGTCAAGGGCACCATCAACGAGACCGTAAGCTCTCTTCATCACACTCTTTGAGATGCAAGCTGACGACTTCGAACAGATCGGCAACCTGACTGGCTCGACCGAATGGCAGCGCTCCGGCCGCGAAGAGCACCAAGCCGGCGAGGCTGAGACCGAGGCCGCGCGCGCACAAGGCTGGGTCGAGGGCACGGCGGATCGCCTGGGCGGGAAGAAGGACGCGGTGGTCGGCGCAGTCACGAATGACAAGGCGCAGCAGATGCAAGGTATGCCCAAATCTGAATGTGTTTGGTTCCTGGCTCATGAACTCTACAGGCAACGTCCGACATGATCAGGGGCGCGCGCAGCAAGAATTGAACCAGTAGATGCGCGTCCTAAATAGAAACTGTATCAATAGCCGCCCTTAACTTGTATTCTAATGCCATGTTCTGATCACGAAACACTGAACGAATTAAGACTGGACAGCAAAAAACAGCCATAAATTGACATCCACTTCTTCGTCTTACCCACATCCAATCTCTAGTCCTCGCCCCACTTCGACCACCTGCCAGCCATTTCGAACAACACGTCCTGAATCCTTGCCCCTTCAATCTCATGATCAGTCGCCAACTGTGGCTGCTTTCATCCTATCCTCTTCACTTTAGCCACCAGCCACTTCGCCTCCGACGCGCAAGTTTGCCCTTAACTGGCTCCGTGAACACCTCGAGCGCTTATCCTCCAGGCTCCTTCTATCATGCCACATGCACGCTAGCGAATGCTGCAAGCTGATACTTCCACTCAGTCGGAGCTTCCACAGAGAATCGTAACGCTCTAATACTGACAAGTAGGTAGGTATCCAGGCGAAGTCCGAAAACAAATCATACCAGGCGACCAGGCGACCAGTGACCGCGGAAAAGCGGGGAGGGTGCAAACTATTCTTTCTTGATCACGCCAGGTAGCGCTGGCGAGGCTGACAAGGGGTCTTCACGCTCAGCCACCGCCTCACCGTACACATGATGCCCTATATCTCGCACGGCAACTCAGCTAGACTGCGGGCGTCTGGCATACAGCATCAAAAGCGGTTTAGGTGGAAAACGTGTCGTCTTAGTCTGAACACAGGATCTACTTCTGCTACTGCTTAGAGTTACAGCTCACCTTCATAAATAGCGACGCATCGAGAATCGACTGTTTCCCTCGTGCATCATGCTCATCCTAACATTTTTTCCGCTGGTTCTCGCGCATCTATGCTCAGCTCTTCTCATCGGCAACAACCCAGCGAATCTCACTCTGGGATCTTCCTTTGCTGAATCGCTTGATACGCGGGACAACTCAGATGGATGCAACGACATTGACGGCTGCCGGACACTCTCTCAAATTGTTATCAGCTGTCTTGGAACGATCTTTGCCTGTGTTTGGGTGGCCGTACATCGGGATATTCCAGACCCAAAATACAGCTGGTTGAGGGTACAGATTGGATGGATCGGGGTTGTTATGGTGACGTTGTTCATCCCAGAGCTGGCCCTTGCGTGGGCTGTGCAACAATTTCTACAAGCGCGAGAGTACGCAAAGGTGCTGGAAGCGGCCAGGTTGAAAGCTAAACCTCCGTGAGTTAAAGAATCCGATATATGTGAAGCTCATGCGACCCCGCTGCGTCAGGCCCAAGTATT
Source organism: Athelia sp. TMB (assembly GCA_014898675.1). Taxonomy (NCBI): domain Eukaryota; kingdom Fungi; phylum Basidiomycota; class Agaricomycetes; order Atheliales; family Atheliaceae; genus Athelia; species Athelia sp. TMB. The sequence continues at coordinate 113,725 of JACXVL010000113.1, read as the reverse complement.
TCATGCAAGACTTCTCGCCGGGAAGCGATGATAGGCATGTCCAGCGACGCTTGGAGAAACGTTGGTGGAGAGATGTGACTAAAATCACAGATGGACCGGCAAAGGCCAGATTGTATGCGTGTATGTATCCATACCTCGAGCTCTTCTTTCGTCTCCCACCGACCCACCTGATATCCTAGGGCAAACCGAAACCCAACTTGGAAGAACCGATGAAGGTAATATTTCAATTTTATGATGAAGAATCAAGGATCCGTTGCTGACCTTCTCATTGAGAATGGACCATCGTGCATGGGTTTTACATCATCATGGGAGGATTTCATGGTTACGTGAATGGGAGACCAATAGAACACCTCTCCTTCCAAGAGGTCAGGGACCTCGTTACGAAGCGATCACTTGTTCCCCCAACTTCGAAAGAGATACAAGACAAAAGCAAGAGCGACGCACTTTCGAAAACAATTGCGGTGATCCAAACCCTATGGTTCGTGGTCCAGTGCATTACGCGAGGCATTCAAGGTCTTGCAATAACGGAGCTGGAGATCATGACTCTCGCCTACACAGTGATCACAGTGGCTATGTATGCCGTCTGGTGGCACAAGCCGCGCAATGTTAGCTGTCCAACCAGAGTTTTACGTCCATCTCCTCGCGAGGATGGAGCATCACGACCCGATTCTAACATCTCATCGGATCACGATGATGGGCATGGATATGTGGCGCAAGTCATCACATCTGCAAGGCAATTTAGCTTGTCAAGCTACAGCACAGATTTTACGAAGAAGCGGATTCCACATAACGCTGGCTTGATCGCACTTGTATTTGCAACGGCATTTGGAGCGATACACTGTGCTGCTTGGTCCAACTCCTTCCCCACATTCATGGAAGGTGGATTGTGGCGCATGTGCTCAGCCATAATATCTGTGGTTCCAGTACTGGTCGCATTTATATTCCTTATTTCGGAAAATGGGTTAGTGGTGGCCCTGGGCGACAAGGGTCAGTACAATGGTTCACTCGCCTCGTTGACCTTTGTCACATGTATGTATATATCTTGCCGCATCATCCTCTTTGTACTGGCTTTCACCACTCTCCGCTCCCTACCTCTCACAGTATATCAGAGCGTCCAGTGGATCAATATGATCCCCCACATCTCATCCTAAATACATACAAGCATGCTTTCCCTTTCTTTTGCTGTGCTACCCTTGTAACCTACTATGTATCAACCAACATTGATATCGGCATTCGTTCCTGACACGTCAACCCGGAAACCCCACCAGGTGCAAATTTCTTAAACCGCACAACGGTACATACAGCAATCTCACCGGTATGTGTGCCATTGTAATTTGTACAGCCAGGTAGGATACTAAGCTCTTAGCTCACTCCAGCTTTGCTCCGTTGTTTACTACATGATTTCTCAGCTTGACTGGCTGGCTGCACTCTATCCATAAAATGAGTAATTGCAAGTGATATGGCTATCTATGATCCAGAAAACACAGTCACCAACCAAGTTATTGCATAATTGAGAGGAGTTGCCACATCTGTGGCGGTTGTCGTGTCGGAACCTTGTAATCGCCGGCGGTTATACAGTGAGACCGAGGCCTCCGTTACGACTTCAAACTCGACTTCCGAGCAATGCAACCTCGGATAAACAGCTATAAATACTGTCATAAGTACAGCGAAAAGTATCCAGCATCATTGTCCAGCATAGACTCGGAGAGAGAACAAGCGCGCACGGTGTTTCAAGCGGCAACTCAACCATCATGCGGCGGCGGGCGCCTGATAGAAAACTGCCAGAACGCGGGCTTAGGCGGAAAACGTGTTGTCTGTCTGGGGTCACGATCTCTTGATGATATCCACCGCCAGTCAGAGCCACAGCTTGCCTTCGATTCTACATAAATAGGACCTGTCAAGCTTGAACTCTTTCCCCCTGAGTCGCTGCACAATGCCTCCCACTCTTGCGTTTCTTTCGCTGCTTCTCGCGCAGTTATGCTCAGCTGGGCCCATCAACATCGACTCAGCAGACCTTACTCTACCTCATTTGAACCCTGAACTGCCGGTTGAATCGTTTGATACATTGGACAGCTCGGATGGATGTAATAATATTGATGGCTGCCGGACTCTCTCTCAGATCATTATAAGCTGTCTTGGGACCATCTTTGCCTGTGTTTGGGTGGCGGTTCATCGCGATATCCCGCAACCAAAGTACAGCTGGCTGCGGGTGCAAATCGGATGGATCGGGGTTGTCTTCGTGACACTGTTCGTCCCAGAGCTGGCTCTTGCGTGGGCTGTGCAGCAGTTCCTGCAAGCGCGAGAGTATGCGAGGTTGCTGGAAGCGGCCAGGTTGCAAGCTACACCTTTGTGAGTCACCGAAAGTACTATATGTGCACCCCATCACGCTGACCATATATCACTGTGGAAGAGCTAGATATTATGCAACAAAGAGCCCTGATTTCTCGAGGGAAAAGGATATCGATGCTGGACGGATACTGCGACGCTTGGACAAACGACAATGGAGAGACCTGACTAGAACCGCAGACGGACCGCAAAAGGCCACATTATACGCGTGTATGTCTCTATGCTCCTATCGTATGTGCCGCACTCCGGCTGATCTCTTGTCAGGGCGTTCTGAAACGGAATTGGGAAGAACCAACGAAGGTAGCGCCCTTAATCGATATTGATGAATTGGGGATAATTTGGCTGACCTACTGTATAAGAATGGACTCTCATCCACGGATTTTACATCATTATGGGGGGATTCCATTTTTACAGTGGCGGCAGGCCCGTGCGAAACGTCTCCTTCCAAGAGGTCCAGGCGCTCGTCACGAAACAGTCACTTGTTCCCCCAACTTCGAAAGAGATACAAGACAAAAGCAAGAGTGACGCACTCTCAAAAACAATCGCTGTAGTCCAGACATTATGGTTTGTGGTCCAGTGCATTACGCGGAGCATTCAAGGTCTTGCGATAACGGAGCTGGAGATCATGACTCTCGCCTACACAGTGATCACAGTGGCTATGTATGTCGTGTGGTGGTACAAGCCACGCAATGTCGGCTGCCCGACAAGAATTATAGGCGCACCACCTCGTGAGGAAGCCATTTCGCGGTCCAATTCCATCGCTTCATCAGACCATGTTGTCGAGAATAGAGTCATCAACCAGCTGGTCGTATCCCTGAAGCAGTTCAGTTTGTCAAGCTATCGCACAGATTTCACGAACAAACGGATCCCGCACAACGCCGGCCTGATTGCTCTGTTATTCGCGACCGCCTTCGGCGCAATACATTGCGCTGCCTGGTTCTACTCCTTCCCCACCCTCGTAGAAGGAGGCTTGTGGCGCGTATGCGCAGTCATCATATCCGCCATTCCGGTCCTGGCCGCCACAATATTCCTATTCTCGAATGATGGGCTCGAAGTCCTCAGTGATAACGCCGTGTTCTTCTTGTCTTTCTTCGGGTGTATGTATATAACTTGCCGCAGTCTCCTGTTTATCCTGTCTTTCACCACTCTCCGCTCACAAAATCCCTCCGTATATCAGAGCGTCCAGTGGATAAATCTGATTCCCCACATATCATCTTGAATACACGCAGACATGTGTTTTCTTGGTTCTTTAACTTTCCACTGAATTACCCTTTGGATTCGTGCGGCAGCTCAAGTTGGATTTGAGTATGAGCATCAATGTATAGCATATCGATAGTCAACTGTATGATCACGAAAATGGAGATCTTATGGTGGTAATATCTGGCCGGTCTTGCAGTCCAGGTATTGTCCTACCGCCCACGGCTGCCCATGACTTAAGAAGCTAAGATGGTGAGAGGAAGACGGACGACAAACCCGAGCATCCCAAGACGAGAGTTTATTGGAGCGTGGTACAAACTGGATATGTGTAAGTCTCCTGTCACCACAAGCACTGCCCACCTTGTTTTTAATCGCCAGTGCGCGCTCTTTCCATTCGCACTTATACGATCACAGAAGATCCTTGAACTGCCGGACGATGCGCAGCGGGGAACTGCTATTAAAACAGTACCTTGACAGAGTTGGCTGAGATACGAGCTTTCCCGTCAGCGCGTCCGCGGAGACGGACTCGTCCGGGAGCGCGCCCGCGTCGGGAAGCCCGTGCGCTCGGTCGGCGCGGTCTTGCTAAAGTCCTTCGTGGGGCCATCACCGCTGTACACCGCGCGCGGCGCGAGGAGGAGCTATTCAAGAATGACGACGAAGTCTAGGAATGCATAGCCCAGAACAAGCGCCACGTCATGAGCAGCCCGCCCCTGACGTGGAAAATCGAGCGGTAAGCGACCATAGGGAGGCTGGGCACGTCGAACGTGCTAGTGATCAGGTAAAGGAGGACCTCGGAGTTGGCCGGGAAGGCGTTGGAGAGGTAGAAGAAGGGCAGGAGGATGAGCGGGGAGCCGATGGCGATCATGATGCTGGCCACTATGTACGAGTTCCACGCCGCTGTTGCGCATAAATTCTTTAGCTTCTTGGGCACAAAACAAGCGGTATAGGACGGACTCACAAGGTGTGCGGGCATCTAGGAGGAAGCAGACGCAGCCGAGCGCAAGGGGGGACCCGTCGAGGATGCTCGTGCACTGCAGGCCTATGTGGTCGAGAATGTAGTTGATGAGGAGGGCAGCGACGTTCGTGACGACGTGGCGACTAGTAACATCAAGTTAAAGTGCGAATCCTGTCAAACCAGAGTCAGAATCGTGGGCATGTAATGGGGTGCGCATGCACCGCACCTGCTCCTTACACGGCACACCCAGCTCCGTGCCTTCGACAGAGTCGTCGGTGGGCATAGATGTACACACACACCCTCAGAGACAGTTGTCGACTTTCCGCCGATTTCCCACGTCCATATTAGGTGATTGTTCGAATGAGGTTTGAGCTGCGAAGTTTCACTAGCGCGCGAAGCAAGGCACATGCCGTATAATGACAAATAATACCACCTAAGTCATTGTCAAGTAATTTCACAAGTGCGGATGCTGCAGTACAAGGGAGCGCGTTTCTGTCACAGTTTTCAGGCAATGGGCAATTGCACATAGCTTAAACAAGATAAAACATATTTATTCATGAGTTTATAATACAATGATTATCTGTGTTACATGGGCTAGGGATAGCTGATCTAATTGGATAATTTGGAGGGACAAGGGAGAGGAGAGGCGGAGAAGTAAAGAATAATGAAGAGATAGATGAGGGCAGGGGAGGAGAGAAGGGTAGGGAGGGAGGCGGGCAGGGGCAGGTCAAGGGTAGGGAGTATCTGCAAATAATGAGGTGGCATGAGCAGGTTGGGGGGAGGAGAATATATGGTAGGGAATGGTGACAAGTAGTTCTAAATAAAAGTTTCCTTTCGGCATGAGGCAGCATGAGTTTGAGAAAAAGCGTACCACATGCCACCCAGGTCCATCCCCGCGGACCAACCAGCGGATGAGAAATTCTGGAGGGTTTTGCAGGAGACGGGACGCCAGCACTGGAAGGAAATATCTCAAGCGGGGGGTCACCAGAAAATTGATGCGTATAGGATTGCGAAAGCAAGGAAATGAGCGGTGGGCACAAGTGGGGGGAGAGGGAGAGAGGGTGACACACCGGCGAGACGGCTGCGGTAAACGAATTGATTCGTTAGCGCGAAGGAAGTCTGGTAGCGGACTAACCGTTTGGGTTTGACGTGACAGAATACCCTTATTGGGATAGGGGAATCGGCGAAAAGTCAAAAACTCTCAGAGACCAGAACCGGCTTCAGAGCTCTTCAGAGCTGCACGATCATTATAAACACATTGGTGCCTAGGCTTTCGGGTGAATGAATGTCAAGGGTGATCCCAGCGCAGGTGAAAGGAATACATGATGTCTAGTTGCGGTGCGAGCATCGTATCTGACTGCGAGTCGTAACTTTAGAGGAACACCGCACAAGCTACTTACGCAGTGCGTCGCGCGGTATGAGACAAGTGATCAGGGGATGATAGATATATGGAGATCGTGGGAAGAAATACAGTGAGCCATAGGTTCCGAACCAACACCGAAATAATAGCCTTCGACTGAGCCACCATCTCATTATGGCCACAACTCCAACTTCTCCCATTCGCTGGGCTGTTACACTACTAGCGTATGTCACCCCTGGCATCGTTTACAAGATCGGCGGGCTCACCGACACCGACACCTACTTCACACTCCTTGTCATAATACCCACGACAATTTTCGCATCAATCATCTCTTCACACTGGGGTAATCGCAATGAGCAATACCACACATTCGTTTTCTTTTTAATCAGGTGCATGGTTTGGATATTCACTATCCCACAATTCGGTAAGTATTATTCTCTCAACCTAGTATAATCTCGGCGCTAATGCTACCTGAAAGTACCCAACACCGTACTATACATGATTATAGGGGCGATTGTGGCCATCATTCTAGAAGCCCCATTCACCCACCTCATGCAAGCCGCCAACACCAATATGGGCCTGTACATCACGTTTTGGCACGGGATATGGGACTTCCTCAGCATGGCAGTTCGCATTGTTGTTGGGTTTATGAAGCTATTATCCGCCGAATTCCTGGAACTGGGAGAGATTATCCAGAGGTTGGTCCCAGAAAGGGTGAGGGCTCCTGAGGCGTCGGATGCGCCTGCACCAGCTATTATCAGTGACACGGACGCTAAGGACGCGGCAAATGGCAGCAACACAGATTCGGCAAGTCCAAATCCTCCGCCATATCAAGTATGTTTTTACGTCGAAAGTGCTCATTCTATCACTAATTATGTTACAGACGATAGCTAATTATACCATGAGGCCGCCGAAAGATGATTTGTGGATTGGCTACGTTAACGTTGTTTAAAACCTTTTCATGTATTTTGTAATCGATTTGTACTTGTCTTGTGCGCGTGCCTTCGAATCCTCATGAAGCGCCTGTGAGTTCAGTCAGGCTTTCCGTGACAATGTTGTGTCAGGCATCCGTGTCCTACAAAAAACTCCCCGGCACTCTCCTACTCACGAACACAACTCTCCAATGGACTCAAGAGGGACATCCAACCCCCACCGTCAGCGTTTCCAATGCTGATGCCGCGTGTGTGTGTCCCGATCTCCTTGAAAATGCCTACATACTAACATCGAGCAGCGCTATTTTGCAGCAGAGAGGGCGCGGCGCAGGTGCGACTGAAGCTAGGACTAGTTCACGATGATGCAGGGCATAATTTCACGTTTACGAGTCCAAAAGCGCACGATGAGCGCGAGACCTTCAAGAAGGAACTGACGAATATCATCGCGCGCAACCGCGCCCCTCCTCCGATCACTCCTGCTTCTTCCACCTCTGTTGCACCCACCCCCGCCCCGATCGCTGCCGGTATCCCAGGCCCTGTTGCAGCTGTAAGAGCGGCCTCCATATCCCGTCCCCCTTCGTCACCGCGTGCCTCGTCGTTGCCCCCGCCTCCCGTCATCCCCGGCGCCGACCCCGCCTCCGATTTCCGTTTGCGTAAAAAGGTGCTTCTTGCTACCCCGGCCCTAGCAGCGTTGCACCGTTCCCTTGTGCTCTCCGGCCAGCTCACCGAGGCCGAGTTCTGGGCGCAGCGGACACACCTGCTCACCGCGCAAACTGCCGCCGACGCGCAGGTGCGCGGACGCCCCGGGCAGCTCGTCGACCCGCGCCCGGAGACGGTCGACGGCGAGGTGCGGATCGTGATCACGCCGCAGCTCGTGCACGACATCTTCGAGGAGTATCCGGTGGTGCAGAGAGCGTACTCGGACGTGGTGCCCGGCAAGCTGACCGAGGCGGAGTTCTGGAAGCGCTACTTTGGCAGTAAGCTGTTTAACGCGCATCGGGCGAGTATCAGGAGCACAGCAGCACAGCATGTGACTAAGGCGGACACGATATTCGACAAGTACCTCGAGAAGGACGATGACGAGCTCGCTCCGCGGCGGCCCCCGCCCGCGTCCTCGTCCCTCCTCATTGATCTCGGCGCCACACTCGAGGATCATGACGCAACCTCAACGACCCCCGACACGACGATGCAGGCCGGGCGGCAGCGCGGCGCGCTCCCGCTCATTCGGCGCTTCAACGAGCACTCCGAGCGCCTCCTGCGCACCGCGGCGGGCGACGAGGACCAAAACGCGCGCGCGCTCAAGCGGCAGCGCACGGACGCAGGGATTGACGAGGCAATCGACCTGGACGATCTGCGCGCGCCGACGGAGGGCCTGGGCATTGCGTTGGAGATGCAGGACCGGCAGCGCTATTTTGAAGGGCAAGGCACCGCGTCTACATTCGAAGCTGCTAATGTGGATCTGAAGGCAGCAGTGCGCGAAGCGGCGGCAGGCATTCCCGGGTGGGCACAACGCCTTGCCGCTCTGCGCGTGGACAAGACGGCAGGCGACGCGGCACTGGCTGCAATGAGCGCGAACGTCGGGGCGCGCCTCAGTGTGCGAGCGCAGACGAACGACTTCCCGCCTGCCCTCTTCTCACAAATGACCACGTGTCAGACTGCCGCGAATGAGTTTTTGCGTCAGTTTTGGGCTGCGATATACCCTTCTTCCGCCGCGACTCCGGCGCAGAGGGATAAAGCTGCGGCGACTGCGACGGCGGCAAAGATGGCAGGATACTTGGGCAAGACGCCGGAAAAGGTTGCAGCGCTTGTGAGGGCGGCGCCGGCAGAAGGGGTGGCGGCAGAGCGAGTGGAAGTCGCGATGCAGCCGGTGTTGGACGCGGTGGAGAGGGCGCTTGGTTTTTATGCAACGAGAAGGAAGTAGATCGCGTGTAAACATGGACACATCAACTGTAGAATATAATAAAACGAAATACTATTCTATCGCCCAAGATAAGCATTATGGGGCAATGAACGAAGTAAGCATTAATGTCCGCGGATTAGATGGGAATACAAGTATACATCCAGTATGGCAAGTGTGTCTATGAGTACGGACTGGGCTGCGTCTGCAGCTGCGTCCCCGAAGACCAAGTACATTCGTACGTCGTGAACATCACTAGCACATGCAGCGCCGCTGCATAAAATATAAACGCTGTCCTTGCCCGCCGATTCCCCAGGATCGACCGCGTTAGTACCAAGACCCCGCGCTCTACCGGATTCAGCGCATCGTACGCCCGTGTCGCCTCCCGCCCACGGAACGCCTCGAACGGATTCATCGCTTCCTCGTATCTTGCCCGATACTTGCCCATGTCGTCCCCGGCTCCACTGGCACCTGCTTGGCGCGGGAGTGGGTTGAGCTGCGAGACGGACGCCTCTTCGCGGTAGCTTTGCATGTACCGCACTTTCTCGTACAGTTTGAGGTTGTCCGCTTGAAGGCTCTTGATCTCGGTACGCAGCTCGGAGATGATCTGGAACTGTCGGCGCAACTCCTCCTCGAGCTCCGCGTTGCGTGCGCGGAAGCGGTCGCGCTGCGAGGTGACGATGGGCAAGATAGACGTATCTGCAGACGATGTGAAAGGGATGGGCGTGGAGCGTGCAAGCGAGTCCTAATTTGTGGTCAGTGAGAAGTTGAGAGGAGTGATGGGTAGGGGCTCACTGTGGACTTCTTGCCGAGCTCGAGCCCAGCGAGCATGTCAGAGGTCGAGTCGGACCGCGAGACCGCCTCGGCGTTCACGCCGTTTGGCTTGTGGTTGTTCATTTCCAGTAAGTCATTTTCCAACTTCTCATTCAGGACCTTCTGCTTGTCCAACTCCGTGCTCGTGTGCTCTAGCTGCTCCTGCACGGACTGCAACGAAGCTTCGAGCTCCGTGTGGAGTATCTGCTCTGAATGTCAGCCAGAGCAATTTGAAAATAATAACGATACGCACACGAAACTTAGTCAGTTCTTCTTGGATACGTTTGCTCTTTGTGGCAAGAAGGGCTTCTAGGGATTTGCCTTGCTGGGCGTTGGCTTTGTCCGCGTTGGGATTAGGCAGATACACGCCAGCGTCATAGCCGTTCACGGCGTCGCCATCATCGTCTTCATCCAAACCCGCGAACTCGACATACTGTAGCGAGGTCAGAAGAGACAAAATACCGTGGGTGGGCTTACTGACCTTCATAATCTCCAACTCTCGCTTGATCTCGTCGTAGTCGCCATATTGCTTTAGGCGGGCTTTCAACTGATCGACCTCATTCACCCGACTTCTCACTTCTTTCGCTAGCTCGTCAACCTTCTTGCCAGCGGCGAGTTCGACGTTTGAAGTAACAGCCTTCTGCGCATTGAGCGCTTCAGACAAGTGTTCGCTCTCTGATTCCAGCTCAGCGATCTGGGACTCCAAGTCTTTCACTTTCTCAGCGGATTCGCTGCCAGAGCGGATCGCCTCAATTTCAGCACGAAGGAGTTCCTGCATTCACGTTAACATGAGTGGCGGACACCAAAGATTACAAATAAAAAGCCTTACATTTCGTCTCTCGACAGTGGCTACGCGGCTGTTAGCCCGCTCGAGATCAGCGACAATCATGTCCACTTCGGACAGCTTCGCAACCACTTCCTGATCTGTAACAGCGTTAGATCAGGTGTTGGTCCAGTAGAGTAAGCATGCCGCGTACCCTGGCGCTGGCTGTGATCCAGCAGCTTGGCTTGACTAGACTCATTTGACATGCGGAGATCTCGGAGCTGGTTCTTGGTAAGAGAAACCTGGCGCTGGAGATCTTGCTCCCTAAAGATGCCTTCAGAAAGAGTTTAAGGAAGTTGGGGGTATGGCGCACCGCTCTTCGTAGTTTCTCAGTCTCTCATCGTAGGTTGCGTTGAGCTCGGCCTCCTTCTGCAAGACCTTTTCTTGAATCATTTCCTCCATCTACACCACTATTCAGTACGGGACGGACCTGTGAACAAGGCAGTCACGCACCTTGTGTTCCAGCTGCTCAATTTTGACGTCAGCCTTCTTTTTTGCACTTTCAAGCGCCGATACTTCTGCGATACGCTTGCGGAAGTCAGCATTCTCGGCTCGCAGACGCTGCAGTTCTCCTTCAAGCTCGCGTGCTTCTGCGACCTTGACAGTTTGATCCTATGCCAAAAATTAGCAATTTTGAGTGACTAAGGGATGTATGCCTGCGTACCACAGCTGCTTCGAGAAGAGGATACGGGTCTGGTGCTTCCGCGAGGACCTTGTAGATACCCAAGAATGCATTCTCCGATACCTTTGACCGCTTTGTGAGACTGTCAATCTCCGATTGATATGCTGGAGTAGTCCAATTAGAATCATACGCTGATAACAGTTGGCCACATACCTTTAAGCAGGCCTTTAATTGCTGTCACTTTGCCCTCGTCGGGGATCTTCTTGAATTCTGGATCGCAATTAGACACTAGAGCATGAACAACGCTGTGCGGTAACACACCTTTAGTTCTGTCTGCTAGGGACTTCCTTCCCAAGACGCTCTCCTTCTGATTCTGCACGACCTCGACGCCTTGTGCGTCCAATGTCTTTTGAAGCTCTGCAAGATTTATGTCTATGTAAGATCGGTTAGTGAGTAAGTTAGGGAGCATGGATCAAGACATGACAGCACCTTTCCATGTTGTAAGAGCGCCAGAGAAGTTGTGTTCCGGGGAAGCCATGGCAGTTGGGTACTGCGCTCTAGCAGCTCTGTAGTTCACGTGGCGTGAGGCCCGTCAGAAATTTGGAAAGCGCCTATTTTCCGTCTTTGCTCTCACTACGCGCGATGAACTTGCTCAGACCGCGACTGTCCACCCTCCGGCCTACGCTGCGACCATCTGTAGCGTGCAGGCATGCCTCTACGCAAGCGCCTTTTGTCCCGCCAGCTTCAATGCGCGACATGGAGCAGCGTCCGTCTCGTGACAGGGAGCCGAGGGAACCACAACACAAACCCCTGCCACCTACTGCTACGTTTTACACGGCGCGTGCATCCTACTATGACCAGGTAGTCGCCCTCGAGACTTCTATTCAATACGCTCGTTCTGCCCTCCGGACGCTCCAACTCATCCCCCTCCCCGCCTTCGCCCGCGCGTCACTCCCACCGCTCACTTACACATGGAAACCCAAGGCAAACATGGAGACGGACATGGGCTGCGCGCTCACGATGACGCGCTATCGCCGCCTTCTTGGAATGCTCAACGAGCTCAACCGCTACCGGCGCATAGCGCAGACCGCCGGCTGCACCGAGCTCGACGAGAAGATGGTGGCCATCCTGGAGATGTATATGAAGAGAGGAGATGGGGACATTAGGAAGCGAAATAAGGTCCAGTTTGACGAGTATGGCAGGACATACACTGTCGGTAGGAGAAAGACCAGTCATGCTCGGGTTTGGATTATACCGTCCAAGCAGATTGCTGCACCCTCCACCGAGGCCCCTTCGATCGAGGAGGAGCTTGGTCTCACACAATCACGCGCACAGAAACTTGCAGTAAACCCCTCTGACGTCCTCGTCAACAACATGCCGCTTGCGTCTTATTTCACACTTCCTGCGGATCGTGAAAAGGTCATTCGCCCTCTCAAGCTTGCAGGCGTCCTTGGAGGATATAACGTGTTTACTCTCGTGCGTGGTGGTGGAACGACGGGCC
>JACXVL010000113.1:66618-99943 GCA_014898675.1 Athelia sp. TMB | reverse complement strand
GCTTGCTTCTCCAAGTTCCTTGTAAGGTTTTTCCGTTCCGTTTCGATCGCTTCCTTGTCTCGCATTGCAGCATAGAACTTATTCTCCGACTTGGCACGCTTTTGACGATAATTTCACGTTAGCAGACAGGCGACGAAAAATCTTGGGAAGAATATCTTACGTCGTGCCCCATCTTCGCTAATCGTTCCTCCATGGAAGTGAGATCAAACACTTTGCTCTTCACCTGTCGATCTAACGCCTCCCAGGCAGCTGATAGTTTATCCAGTTCAGCATATAAAGATGACTCGGCCTAATTCCAGCGTAAAACAGATAAGCAAGACACACAAGGCGACTTTTGGGGCCCGCACCTCAGCCCGCTGCGTCCCCGCCAGCCGCAGCTTGCTCACTTCCTCTTCCTTGCGCTGTAATTCCTGGGAGAGTCCCTGGACATCGGGAGGCAAGCTTGAAGAGTCTCCGTAAACGGATTGATACTTCTCAAGTTGCTTAGTAACATCCGCCAATTGTTGACGTGCTTCCGCTTCTGCGGAGGCATACCGACCAGCGTCAGGTTGGCCCTCAGCAAACTTTGATAATGATTGTTCCAGTGCCGAAGCTCGAGCCTCAGCAGCACTATCTGCACGTCAGAGATGCTCGTGTGCGGATCGATATAAGTAGTTCTCACGCGACACGATTTTGGAGATCCTCGACATAAGACAAGTCCCATGACTTGTCTTGGTAGAAGAAAGCGAGAAGATCTTGGTTTCCGGCCTCGGCCGCAAGCTGTGTCCTGCACCTCTTAACTTCTGACTGCAGCACTAGAATTCGTTCCTGAGGATAAGTTATTAGTCTGGATCAACGCAGGCATCAAGCAACCTACTGAGCGCGACTCTGCTAGCGACTTAAGCTCGTTCAAAGATACCATCTTCGCGCTGTCCTTAGTTTTTCTCTCAACCAACTCCGCAGCCTGCTGGTCTCGCGTTTCGCGAAGTCGAAGGCTCTCGGCTTCCTTGCGTGATAATTGGAGACGGAATTCATCTTTGGCGGTCTCTGTTGCTGCCTGGTGGATTATGAATGGCATGAGACCAATGCGATGTAGCTCTCAGTTGGAACATACCAAAACACTTGCTTCCCACTCTTTTCGTGATTCCTGCAGGGTTTTAACTTCTTCTCTCAAGCGCGGCATTTCCGTCGCAGCTTCCTTGGCTTCGTATTCCAATTTTGAGGTTAATTCCAGCAGAAAGCGGAAGGACGGCGTGTTCATGACAAACTCTTGAGACGGCGCCTTCATCTGCAATTCTATTCAGAAGCGACACATGCGAAAGTATATCCAACAGCACTCACCTCCATTCTTCTAGCCAACAGCTCTTCTCGGCACTTTGAAAGTTCTCCTTCTAAGCTGACAATGTTCTCCTCGCGCGATTTGGCAATTGCCTGCAATGCGTCCAGTTCTCCGGAAGCGATGAGCTGATTCCCACCATTCAACTGTGGGGGCTGCATTAAAGGTCAAAGAGCCGCATTGTTAAGAGCCAGATGACGAAGCAATGATATAATCGACTCACAGGAGAAAATGGCGATTTTGATTTCCGCTCATCAGATTCTTCCATTTTCGAGTCCTGCTTCTCTTCTGGAGAGCGTGCTTGTAAAGCTTGGACAGTCTTGCTTCGCAAGCGATCTGCACGCGTTTCAGCGGCTGCAAGGTCGACGCGGTACTGCTGATTCTGCTCTTCGGATACCCGCAGTTGCTTTCGTACTAAAGATATCTCGGATTTCAGAGCTAGACACTTCAAGACTATTCATTAATCGAATATTGAATTGTGATCGACGGAGCACACACACCTCATTCTGTGCCTTTTGGCAATCCTGATATGCCCTATCGTGCAATGCAGCCGGGTGTGATTTCGTGCCAATTTGCATGAAAGTCGTGATGAGCTCTTGCGTAGTTTGCATGCTATCTGCGAATGCACTCTTAAGTGCAGGCGCGTCCTCACTATCGATGTATTCCGTGAGATCAAATAGACCTGAGCAAAGACAAAGCTGACATGTTAAGGATTTGCACGATGCAACGCGAGAATCACGCACGACCTTTGGTGTTTGGACCCGCTGGAGGTAGATCTTCTGGCCGTGCCAAAGTGCGGATAGTCGTGACCAACTGCAACGGCGATCAGCACAGCGCATCACATAGCCTAAAGTTACATTACCTGCTCCCAGCACGCCGCCATAGCTGCCATACCAGCATCACATGTGTTTCTTCTCTTCTCCAACTCTGCTATCTGCGCCTGACTGCGTTCGTGTTCCCTAGAATAATGCTTCATTCTACGGAAGATAGCCTCCTTTCGAAAGAGCTACATGCGTGTTTGAACCGTCATTCCACTCAAGCAAGCACTCTGAGAATCGTTACCTCCAAGTCGTCTCCATCCTTCGGCTCGTCTGCTTCGCTGACTACGACATTAACATGCGGCCCGCCGTTAACACCAGTCAGTATGCGCTTCTTCTGTATTGTTGGTTCATCCTCAGCGCTATGTGGCCTCTTCCGTGATTCCATAGTATGCTATGGTGAAGAATGCGTGAAAGCTGAAAGTGGTGACTGGGACAAGGCACTCCGTCACGCGGAGTTCGAAATATGGTCGACACGTACTTTTGCCCTGAAACTTTACCGAATATGGACCTCGAGCTCACACCGCCCCGCTCCTTACTACTCGTCTGTTCAGTTACTGTTTACGCTTGGAATAGGCGGTCTGCAATGTCTCTACTTTCCGAGAACGCGATGCGAGTCTTTGCTGACGATGTGCGTTCAAAATCAAGTATCTCGGAGGTTCTCAACACCAGTATCAGTCAGGCCAATTTCTACACATCGAGCTAAGGAGGCCATGCCTTACGAACTCCACCCCGTCACTCCTGAAGATGTACCAGGAGTAGCCGAAGCCCATATCAGAGGCTTTTACCAAGATTCTCACTAGCGACTTCTCTGGGGCGGCATGCTACTCAACTCCATCATCGAAGGTAACAAACTTCGCCTCCCTCGTGCCTTGGTGAATGGAAGGGATATCAAAAGGCATCAAATGGTTATCGACACGACTACCGGAGAAGTAGTAGGCTATGCTCGATGGATTTTGCCGAATTGCGATACGAGCTTGTGCTCAAACTTCTGGCTAGACGCCCAGGTCAAGGAAGCCACTGGGGATGCGAAAGCTGTCTATGAGAGAATGTGGATGGAAGGGACTCTGAATGGGAGGCCAAAGGATGTCAATAATCAAATGGCGTCTGAACTGGGAGGAGGATTGGAATTGAGGTGTCATTCAAATTACTGGCGGCAAACCATATCTTGGTATGTCGTTGCTATGTTATATATGACTTCTCGACTGACCAAAGCAGAACTTGACCACCTCGGCACTATGCCATCACATGAACGTAGAAGCGTTGGTAGCCTGCTTCTGCGAAGTGGAATTGATATCGCCGATGCAGCTGGTATACCAATCTTCGTCATGGCATATCCACACGTTGCTGGCTTCTATAAAGAGCACGGTTTTGAGCTGGTCAGTACGATGTCGCGCGATGATACGAAGTATGGAGGTGAAGGAAACCATGTCGTGAGCTTTTTTACCAGAGGATGTACTCAGCCGCCACGGGAAGCAACATAGGCATAACGGCTCTGCTGGTCTACTCCGGAACCTGATTCTGCAGCTTGCAATACTTCGACCCCTCTGGAAAACCCGGTGACTCTCTGCAACAATATACTGTAAATTGCGATATGTCTAGCCTGATACGGACGCCAGCTGGCGATAGACTCTTCTCGGTGTCTAAGTATGCAGATATGGCAAGAGCTTGCCAAAATCGTTGAGCTTTGTCTAGCCAAAAGAGGTATGTTTCCAAAATCACGATGACAAAAGTCTCCAAACTTGAAACCTGCTACTGATGATCAGCATAGCCGATTTGCTGTCGGCAGCTTCTGATCGTTCGCATACAGATGCCTTTCAAGTCACCATGCGTCCTATTAGTACTTGGTGTATATTTGTCAATATTCGGTGCATTGCTCAATCTGTTACTCCAAATGCGACCGCTTCTCACCCTGACTGTACACAGGAAAGGGTTGGATTTAGTCAGCCGGTTTCAGTTATCAAGGCCATATGCACAGCTTAACCCGTCAACCCTGCACAATCGAGTCCAGGAATAGTCTGCTATGGATCGCTTCACGGTCGCCTTGCGATGAACAACAACCCTCGTGAAAATCCACACCCTATTACGTGGACAATTTCTTTCCTAGAGTGTGAACTCGCTTGCTACGAACGAATATCAAGAATTCGAGGAGCTCAACCGGACAACTGCAACCATCCAACACCCTGAATATCTAATCTGTACAGCTATTTTTCTGGTGGAAGGATCTTGAAGACATTGCAAACCGACATGAGTCAACGTTATCGTACTAGTCAACACCTCAATAAATCACAATTCAGTACACCTGCAAGTGTATTCCTGACACCGCAGTGGCCTTGTCTACTGCACTTCACCATTACAAATACCTAGACGATTTGGCTAGGCTGATATCGATTACGCATACAGAGATCATCGTGTCTAAACTTCCGTCCTCGATCACCTGCAATGGGTAGATTATCGACGCGCTTGGTGCTGCGGTCGGTGCTGATGTAATGCTGTGGGCCGCGCAAATTGCACAGCCTCGACATGCTGTTGAGTCGGAATTATGCCCTTCCGCGCTTCCAACGCGCAAGCATGTCATTCTCGCAGAGCCGAGAAGTCAACTACACGATTTGGCAAGCCGGTCACTTAATGAACTTGAAGCAGTGCGACATCAGCGCGGGATCAGGGGTAGTCTCTGCGCTTTGGTCTACGCTTTGGAACTCGGGAGTCGGCATACGCGCGTCCAAAGCGTCATTCCCAATACCGGTGACTTGGATGGGGTAGAAATTCAGTTAAAAGCCTGAGGGTTTTGCTGGAAAGACTTCACTAACAACCCATGTCCGAGATACTCGACGAGAAGAACCTATTGGCTCCAGCCACACCGGACGAAGATATTTCGTCTCTGGAATCCTCATTCACCATCGGCCAATATGGCGTATGGAGAGTCCTCACTCCGAACTCTTCCGCAAAGCTAGGCGACTACTGGAAAGGAGCAATCGCGGGACTCGGACTTCTCCGCGTATTCTGGGTAGACGTGTGGCACGTGGATCCGATACTCTGCTTTGGTTTGATACTTGCGCAAATCTGGCAAGGGGTGCAGACTAGCGTTAGCCTCTATACATCCAACCGACTGCTTACAGCTGTACGTGTATCTTTCACACTGCTCTATGGTGACCACAGGCTGACCAGCGCTCTAGATCGAAATCTCAATAACGAACGGACAAGCCAACACTCGCTGGATACTTACGGCCACAGCGGCGCATATACTTTACATGATCTTCAATGCTATGATGAGGTGGACAACGTAAGTAATTTTGCCTTCTATTTCAGCACTCGTTCTGACAGGAACTGTCTAGCTCTGAAATCAAGACGCAACTGAAGCAAAGGGTTCAAAATCACTTCGGCAGGCTCCTCTTCCGCGCAAATATCGCCCAAGACTTGGCTACATCGCAAGGTCCGTATGGTAGCATCTGTTCGTATCTGATCTTTCAGGGTCTAATTCGTGAACGTACAGAACATAGCAGCACACAACAATCATCTCCCGATGATGTTTGGCGTGCGTTCATGGACAGCATCTCGTTCGCTACTTTGATATTTTCTACCACTTCGCAACTGGGGTTTGTGCTACATGTCTCGAGAAACGACTACTGCGGGCCATTGTTTATGGCGTCTTGCATCGCTATGCCTATATTCAATGTGCTTTCTGAGAAGAGCTTATGGTCGAAATGTGAGTTGTCATGAATACTAACGCGCCTATTGGGCCGGGAGCTGATTAATGTTTACTGGTATAGCCTATGTCATTCACTCAAACAACGAGCACTACGTTCGCCTTCAAAGTCTTAGGGAGTTGATACAGGGCTCCTACCGGAAAGACATCATCACCGGAAACCTCTCCGAATATTTACTCGACGGTGCGGCATGCGCAATTTGGACTCCCAAGGTGGCATGCTGACACCTTGATTCTTCCAGAGTACGCAAAGGCGCAAGAGGCACTCGGAAGCACGAGTGACGACCACGCCTTTTACCAGTTCATGCGTCGCGCCACGCCTCTGTGGGATGTCTCCTCTGACTTGCTTGACACTCTACCAACGGTAAGCCCACATTCTTCTAATTATTCTAGAACCCTGAATTTTGATATCCTGAAATATTTCACAGATATACTATGTCGCGAATGCTATCATCTCGCCCGGCGGGTTTTCACTAGCGTCCATTGCCATTCTGCAGCAGACGTCTTATAACCTGCAGTGGAACTTCAGCAGACTTCTTTATGATAGCAAGAGTTCTGCGGAGACTATGAATCTTATCAAGAAGATTTATGACTCTCTTGAAATCAAAACACAGATCCACGAGGGCTCAGTGTCATACCCGAGCGCTGGATCAACAGAGGAAGGCATGGCTATCGAAGTTCGGCGCGTCTTATATTTCCCATTCAGGGACAGACAGAGCTGAATTTTCAACCTTTTCACAGTGATCTGACATTCGAATACTCTGGGAGCAAGACTACCAAGAAAGCGCTGTCGAATGTCTCTTTTTCTATCAAGCCCGGCCAGCTCGTAGTCATTGTCGGTGCCAACGGCAGTGGAAAGTCCTCCCTAATGAAGATGCTCAACCGCCTCTACACCCCGACTTCCGGCACGATCCTCGTCGACGGGCTGCCAATGTCATCGTACAAGATCTCGGACCTGCGCGAGGCTACCGCCGATCTGAGCCAAGATCACACCCTGTATCCGCTCACAATCCGCGAGAACATTGGGCTTGGGCTCCCGGCTGCCATGGCCGATATGGTGGAGGTGAGGCGGGCGGCGGAGATGGGCGGCGCGCTTGAGTTCGTGGAAAAGTTTGTCGACGGCTTTGAAACGACTCTGCAGCCTGTCTACACGGCGATGATGGGCGGGCCCGCGGGCAGCGAGAGCGAGTCCATTTCGAAAAAGTTTTTCGACAAACTTGAAAAGCAAATCGACATCTCTGGCGGCGAAAAACAGCGACTCATTGCGTGAGTCATCATTCCTAAATTTCTCTCGGTCAAATCTGACATCACGCAATCTAGCTCCCGCACCTTCATGCGCCTGCGTTCTAGCAAGATTCGCTGCTGCACAGTTGACGAGCCATCCAGCGCGCTTGACCCTCAGGGCGAGCTAGAGCTCTTCCAACGGCTACGAGACGCGAAAGGTGGAAAGACAATGTTTTTTGTAACCCATCGCTTTGGGCATCTGACGAAGCACGCCGATGTGATTATGTGAGTGCTACTGTCTCTTTTGTGCGAAAGCCCTCCTGACACGACACAGATGCATGAAGGATGGTGTGGTAGCCGAGATTGGAACACACATCGAATTGATGAGCAAGGCGGCCGAATATGCCAACCTCTACAATATTCAGGCCGAGGCTTTCTCTACTAGCACGGCAGAGGAGAGTTGAAATGCGGGACCTAAAGTCTAGAATGAACAGGAGGATGAACAGTATTGACTTTGGCACGGACAATTGCACAACCTACTTACGCTTTTATATTAATAATCAACAAACAATTTACCTGTACCTACGATACCACCTCTCATTATGTTAGCATATTTTCAAACACAAACCGGCCAGTTTGCTCGAAGACTGCCTCGCGCTGGCCTCCTACAATGCATCTATGGTGCTCTCGGGGGGACCATACCAGAACATCCGACTACACTGGCCAGAGTAGACGCTTGAGGGTCAAAAAAACTACCCCACGTAGTTGCCACCAAAGGTCAAAGCTGTTGCATATGTCACTGTCCTATGATTTGTTACGAATCATAGGCATCCAGATGTGGTATTTAATGCGCAAAGATCTTGCCTGCTGCGGAATTCTACTGTGTGCAATTCATTATCGTCATAGCGAGGTTCATTGGTGAAAGCAAAGTTACCAATCTCGCAGTCGAAAAATCAGCTGGTTTGATACATGGTGAAAGGCTAGTATATAGGGATAGCACAGTATGAGGATATATCATTTGGGACGGCCTGAAACTCACGAACAGAGCAGAGCTAGGTCTCTGACGGGACAAATGCATCAACTGATACCAGAAGTGGATTGCTTCAGCTGTCGCCAACTCCCCAGGTCAAAACATTCGGGTAATTGTTCCCATGCAAAGCTACGGCCAATATCGACGATGTCTGCGAAATGTGTCGAGCAAGTGGGGCAGAATTTGAGTGGGAATGTTTCAATCATCAACGATCTTGAGACTCCGAGAAATGGCACAGAATCCTTCATCATTTCCATGAAATTTCGATACAGTTGTTTCATCCAGACGACGCATGCGGTTGAGCCGACCTGGAAACCAGTCACGGGGCTAGTGCATCTATCACTGGCTTGGAAATACGAGTCAAATAGGAATGGAAAAATGTGATTCTCCCCCATTCGCCGCAGGTTTTCGCGGCCAATCGCGTATCGCCGGATATCGGCTCTGTCTAGCGATATCGAAGGAGTCGACGAGAAAGCCTCTTCAAGCTCGAATTCGCACAACCGGGAGAATGCGCAAGGAAGAAGTTCAAGTGCATCCACCTCTTGAGCAATATTTATGGCGCGGATGACCTGGATGGACGTAAGGTTGGTTCCAGTAGTTCGTTGCACACGATGTCGATGGTTTTCATCAAAATCCGCAAGTGATTCTGAGGGAAAGTGTTTCTTGAGCTCGTCGAGCGCCCGGCTACGGAAGTCGGGAATATGGTATTTGGTGCTGAGGCGGAGTATCGAAAGGGCAGAGTTGAAGGGGATAACGTATGCATTTGCTGTTTTGGCAGCAAAAAAGCTTCTGGGGCATGGGCTTTCAAAGAGTCTTGAACCTGGATAGCTTTTACTCACAAGGGATCATAACATGCCTGAAGTACCTGGGCGAATTCCTCTGCAGAGTCTTGCATGCGAATAACAGGGCATCCTTCTATATTGTCAGCATCATTGTCTGAAGGCTGCGGGATGCTGAAGGTGTCCATAAATACAGACGAGTGCCTGCAGAGTATGCTACGATGCACACGAAAAGCAGTGGTCTCTGCAACTAGAATAACGGAGCCATCATCGAACCACAATTCTGGATGGTGATGTAAAGTGGCTGGAGCTCTTTCAGGGGAATTTGTCTGCATCAAATATCCTATGTTTCGCAGATATGGATCGATTTCAGTCGGGGCAATGTGGGTACAGAGATGTGGGTTGTAATAGGTTGTGATGATCGTGTCGGACTCGGACAAGATGCTGGATATTGGGTCCGAGAGTGCTTCAGTGAAAATATTTTAGCAAGCTTCAAATTTGGCTTCAACGTTTCAACCTTTTCAAGCTTGAGTCAAAGTGGGTTTGAATTTTTCCGAGTCTGCGCCAGCACCTGCCAGCACAACTTGGCTGACCAACCTCACAATGCTTTCTAATGACGAGGCCTGATCATGACATAACTCGTGATACTTATCTTCGGTTGCTCCCGCCGCAGTGGTCGGCATTGTCTATATAGTGAACACTGACCCTGCCCGCATCTCGGTCTCCCATATAGCACTTAACTGCACATACACCGCAACCAGCAACCCACCCAATATCAGCCCCATCACAAATCCCACCTGCTCTCTGGCTAAAGCTGAATTGGCCCACACCCCCCAGCGCTCTTTAGGACCACCGGGCGCACTCCCCTTCTTGGCTCCATCATAGACGCACTCCGGCACTCGCTCGCATTCATGTGCGCTCTCCAGTGCCTGCATCCCATCGATGCTCTGCAGGTTATACTGCCGCCAGAACGCGCGCAGGCCGCCCTCCACGGGCGCCTGCTCCGCACGCTCGCGCTCCTCGGCGTGTGCCAAGGAGTCCAGGAGCTTGGCGCGGTGCGCCTGGAACGCGTAGAGCGGGACGGCGTACCCGCACGACGTGCCGACCTTGTGCACGTCAATGACGATCGCTGCGCGCGAGCCTGGCTTGCGTGTGTGTGGCGGGATGAGCGCGTCGTAGCCAGGCGTGCCGTATTCGTGCACGATGCCTGCATGCCAACCAGAGGGTCAGCCCATCGTATCAGGGTGTCGAGATAGGACACCCGCACCTGTGCCGAACAGCCGCGTGATGCGTGGAGGCCCCTGGAAGGCACTGAACATGACTGTAATGCGCGCGTTGCCCTCCTCGCGCAGATGCGCAATCGTCTCGACGCCTGTCCCGGCTTTGTCAGCATGCTCCTAATGATGGACTTAGGTTTAGATGGCACACCACTGCCGCTGAGATCCTCGTACCACACACGCGTCGGGCTCACATAATGGAAACACCCATGGACGCCCTTGGGACTGACGTTAACATGGCCGCCAGAAAGTGGCGCGGTGGCCACCCAGAACATCTCCTGCTCGGCGAGCCAGGGAATGAGGAATGAGGGGATGTCATTGAAGAACTTCCCCATGTGTGCTTATGTGCTTTGCGTGGCGGTAAATGAGTTGTCGATGTGGGAGTGTCGCGCTATTTTACCAGGAATCAAAAGCTGACCATGTTCGGATTTGAACTTTTAAATGCTTCGGAGTTCGGAATGAGACGCGGCCTGTTGGTTGCTGAGTCAGTTCGCGGCCGATGCCAATTGACTCACGTGCACAACTCTAGCATTATTATTACTCGTGTAATAAGCATATGCCCGGCTTTCGTTTGCTCATGTTTGGTCTAATGGCCATAGCGTAGCAAGGCCATGTCTTGTATAGCTTAAACGGCATGATTGGCGCAGTAAACGAATCAAATGTTGACCGTATTGCACACGGAAGGTCTTCAGAGCCGACTGTGATCACTATTAACCGTCCGATTAGTTTCAGGGCAGACAGCAGTCAAGAATGAAGCGGATTGGTGTATCAAAGCTTGGGAAGTAAACTTCAGTATAACATTTTTTGTTTGTTTGAATATGCACAATGTGGGGAGCAGGAGGAGGCGCAGAGCCTGATCCTTGCGTATAGAACAGCGCTTTCCTCCGTGACCAACTGCATCAATTGTCAACAGGAGAGGATTGTTTAAGCTCCTGCCAATCCCCCAGATTAAAACATCCAGGTAATTGATCCCATACAGAAATGCGGCCAGCATCGATGATATACGTGAATTGCATCGAACAAATGGGGCAGAGGTGATCAGGCAATGTCTCCATCGCGATATTCCTTGCGAAGCCGAGAAGGAATGTTTGAGCTCGCAAGGCTTTCTTGACAGTTTCATACACTTGCTTCAACACGTGGGTACATATCGTCGGCCGGGCGCATCCGTTACTGGCCTGAATGCTCGAATTGAATAGGAATGGGAAAATATCGTCCTCTACCATTAACCGCAATTTGTCGCGACCGCTGGCATACCTCTGTAAATCAGCCCTGTCTAGGGATATCGAAGCCGTCGAGAAGAAAGCTGCGCTTAAATCGGCTAAGGACAGCCGGGCGAATGCAGAAGGCAGCAGCTCCAGCGCATCCACTTCCCTAGCTATGTTTATAGCACGGATGACCTGGATGGAAGCAAGAGCTGTTCCGGCAGTGTTCTGCACACAAAGTTGATGGTGTTCATCAGAAGCCGCAAGCGATTCTGAGGGGAAGTGCTTCTTCAGCTCGTTGAGCGCCCGGCTGCGGAAATTAGGCATATGGTATTTAGTGCTGAGGCGGAGTATCGAAAGGGCAGAGTTGAAGGGGATAGCGAATGCATTTACTGTATTAGCGGCAAAAAAGCTTTTGAGGCATGGGCATTTACAGAATACCAAACGTATACAGCTTCACTCACAAAGGATCATAACATGCCCGAAGTAGCTGGGTAAATTCATTCGCAGAGTCGTGCAGGCGGATAACTGGACATCCTTCTATGTTATCGGCGCCACTACCAGAGGGCTGCGGGATGCTGAAGAGGTCCGCAAACACAGAAGAGTGCCTGCAGAGAGTGCTACGATGCACACGAAAAGCAATAGCCTCTGCGACTAAAACCACGGAGCCATCATCAAACCATAATTCTGGGTGGTGACTGGGAGCGATTGGAGTTTTTTCTGCAGAAGAGTTCTGCATTTGATTCCTATATTTCGGAGGTGCGGTTCTGTTATAAGCTAGGAGGGAGCGAAGTCGTGGATGATAACGAAAAAGTCGAAGACAGGCGGGGCCAAGCTTGTTCTTGAACGGTCAAGAACGAGATCGGACATCGGACACGAAAGACGAGCACATTTTCGGACCCAATAATGTTTGTCGCTTCACGTCTTGCCTCTATCATAATCTTGCTTTGGGGCCTGTCTTCTTTTTGCTGGCATCCTCATCGACATTCTCCGCTCATATCTACTTAGAAGAGGCAATAATATGCTAAATCCTTCCCCCGACGCAATTCCAGTATCACCAACTGCTTTCAGTCGTCACCCGGCACTGTGGTTTGACGATGGCTCCGTGGTTCTAGTCGCAGAGACTACTGCTTTTCGTGTGCATCGTAGCACTCTCTGCAGGCACTCTTCTGTGTTTGCGGACCTCTTCAGCATCCCGCAGCCCTCTGGTAGTGGCGCCGATAACATAGAAGGATGTTCTGTTATCCACATGCACGACTCTGCCGAGGAATTTACCCAGCTCCTTCGGGCATGTTATGATCCCTTGTGAGTGAAGCTACCTGCCTTCGATGTTCTTTGAAAGCCCATGCTTCCAAAGCTTTTTCACCTCCGATTCAGACACAAACACCATCAGCCCTAATCTCTCAATACTTCGCCTCAGCACTAAATATCACATTCCAAGCTTTCGTAAACGAGCCCTCAGCGAGCTGAAGAAACACTTCCCCTCAGAATCGCTTGCAGATTTTGACGAAAACTATCGACGTCGTTTTCAGGGGACGACCGGAACAAGCATTACTTCCATCCAGATCATCCATGCTATAAACATTGCTAGGGAGGTGAATGCGCTCGAACTTTTACCCTACGCCTTCGCCATGTTGTGCGAGTTTAGCCATGCAGCCGTATTTGATTCGACTCCGACGACATCCTTAAACAGAGTTGATTTACAGCGATATGTCAGTGGTCGGGACAACCTGCGGGAAATGATAGAGGACGACATCATCCCATTCTTATCCAATTTGGAGTTTCAAATCAGCGACGGATGTGCCGTCCCGGGACTTTGTCTTCAGAGGATGAAAAAACTATACATAGCGATTAGGAAGACCATGCGAGCTCGTCCATCGCTTATTGGCATCGCACGGGGGATTGACCTACTCTCTAAGTATCTCTGCCCCACTTGTTCGGTACAGTTCTTGGATGTCATCAATGCTGGCCGTATTTCTGTATGGGATCGATTGCCGGAATGTTTTGGCCTGGGGAATTGGCAGAAGCTTCAACAATCCTCTGCTGATAACAATTGATGCTGTTAGTCAAGGGAGTTAGTGCCATTCAATACGCAAGGATCAGGTTGTTAATAGTTCATTTTTTGTATTCACGGTCTTTACTTACCAAACTTTAATGTACCATCACATTCCTCACTACAGGTTGCTCCACTTGGCTGAGTAGTGGCCACCTCGCGCACTGCACTCTCTAACATGATACCGTCCTCTTAGTCCCCCCGAAATCGATGGCTCTGCAGTAGATCTGGTCCTGAAACTGCCAACAGACCTCTTCGACCCAGCTATTGTCTGCTAGGGAGAGTTGAATCCCCATGCTAGTGACTTATTGGTTACGCAGCGAACTGAAGATGGCGGCGGCCGAGCTCGCGAGATCACGCGGTACGTGGCCATTGCCGATTTCGATGTTAGCTTTTGCCTTGGCATGAAGGTTCAGTGGCACAGCAACAGCATATGAGCATATTGCGACACTGGGCGCGTTTCGAGCTTAGTTTTGAGTCTCTAGCAACAGCACTCAGCTTAGTCGGAGGACGACTCTATTATCTGTCTCAAATGGTGTAGTACTCAAAAGAGCTACGACTACTGCAACGCAAGGGCTTTAGGAAAATTCGTAGTAAGCTCCTTCGACCTTTTTCCAGGCGTCATGACTTTCAGGCGCACAAAGAGCTCCGATCTTCGACTGACAATCGTCGGTCTCTGACCCGAAGGAGGAACACTTCTTTCCATCTTCGACGTCAACCGGTTGCCTGGCGTTCAAGGTCCGGTCCACCAAGCGTGGATAGCTCCTAAAAACACATTTCTATACCATTCACGGACCCTCTGTGGCGGCCACTAATTTGCCCCGAGTTCAATCCGCAATCCGCAATATTAACAATCAGTCCTCTCACCGGTACCACTCCTACGATTGCCTACCTCTGAAGGTCTTTTTCCACCTTGCGTCGATGATCAGGCTGCCGGGTAGGATTGAATTGCCAGGATCTCGCTGAGACGTTACCCGCCAAATCGTGGGCAACACGGCTTTGGAGTAGCTTCATTTGCACCGCGATAAGGACGAAGCAGGTCCCAGGCCACACGAATTCCAGCCCATCAAAGATATTCCCGGAGGCAGAGAGGACATCAGAGCTCCTTGCATATCCCGAGATGCTATCTAGAGTATAGGTTCGAGATCATTGGTTCTCTTTCGACGAGGGCCATTCGAGTCAGATGTTGGTTTGGATCAGGAGGCTAGAGCATTAGATGATAATCCGAAGTTGGAGTGTTTGAATTTGCGGTAGATGCATCATTTACTGGACGAAACAAACCCAGCTGTGTTTTCCAACCTTTCTTTTGTTTCTGGAAACGCGCAGAGTGACAGCAGTTGCGCCATCGCGCGAGGCTGCCGACGCCTCCCCGGAAAGCGCAAGGACCTCGGTCGACGGGCCGACGACGGGGCGCCGGCGCTTCCTATAGATATCAGCACATCGGACTCTATAAGATCGACCACTTATCATCGTCTTATCACACTCTGTCGCCCAACTTTTACACCTACAATGGCCTTCGAACACATCCCTCTAGAGCAGTTCTCGACCAAGTTCGGAGAAGCAGTTGGTGAAAACAAGTCATTGCGCCATACCCAAGTGTTGCTGTATCTAATCTTTGGCGTCCAGAGCTGTCGAGCGTCGCACTGGGCGGCAGGGTCGTTGCCGTGTCCGATGAGTTCTTCGCAGAGGCATTTCATCTCATCCAGGTTGAAGTGAGCGTTATCCGTGATGTATTGAGCGCAATGGTCGTGTGCTGACCATATTGCAGGCCCCGCCTAGTCTAAAAGGCCAGTTCGGCCCGAAGGGCGCGCTGTACAGTGGCTGGGAGACGCGCAGACACAATCCCACCTATGACTGGTAAGCCGAACTGAACTAACACGCACTCTGGCTGACGCGGAGCAGGTGCATCATTCAGTTGGGGACTACGGGCACCGTGACGGGTTTCGACATCGACACCACCCACTTCAACGGGAACGAAGGACCCCAGGCCTCCGTCGAGGCGCTGTTCAGCTCGAGCGGTGCAGATCCGCAAGTCGGCGATCCCGAGGCGAGTGACAAGCCGCACAAGCATTCAGCATGTCCTAACTAACCCACGGCCTGATGCAGTGGACTGAGCTCCTCCCCACAGTCGACCTCGGCCCGAGCGCGCGGCACCTCTTCGCGATCCCCGAATCGCAGAGGGTGAACTACGTGAAGCTCAAGATGTACCCGGACGGCGGCATCGCACGCTTCCGTGTGTACGGGCGCGTGGCACCCGTCTTCCCGCCGGGCCTAACAGACACGTTCGATATCGCGCACGTCTTCGCGGGCGGCCGAGTCGAGCGCGTGTCCGACCAGCACTTCGGCGTCGGCGCGAACCTCATCCTGCCCGGGCGTGGGAAGGACATGGGCGACGGGTGGGAGACAAAGCGCAGCCGGCAGGCAGGACACAACGATTGGGTCGTGATCAAACTGTGCGTGCCGCAATGACACTGAGCCTCACCACCTCACCTAACTCCTGACTCCCTTCCAGCGGCGCCCCAGGCCTCCTTGAGGTCGCCGAGATCGACACCGCGCACTTCATGGGCAACTTCCCCGAATCGGTGACGCTCCACGCGACCGCACTGCCCCCCGACGCCGCGCTCCCCGCCACGCTCGACGGCCTGGCATGGACGCAGATCCTGCCGCGCACCAAAACCGGCCCGCACCGGCGCCACTTCTTCCAGCTCGCGCCCGAGCACGCGGGGACGCCGTGGACGCATGTGCGCGTGACGATGTTCCCCGACGGCGGGCTCAAGCGCGTGCGGCTCATCGGCAGGCGCGCATCCGGCGGCGCGCCCGTCGCGGCCGCCGATCTGGAGGGCGCCGCTGCCGAGACGGCAGCGTTGGCGACAACTGCGGCTGCCCCGCCCGCCAGGCCGCGCAGGACAGTGCCCATTCTCCCGTTGACGCCCGAGGCGTTCGCGCCGTTCGGGCAGGTCGTGCAAGGGTATGCAGACCACAACGCCGCGCCGCGCGGGACGCGTATCACGCCCGCGAACGGTGGGACCGCGAGCAAGTTCCACAAGCTCGCCCTCCTCGCGTCCTCGTACCCCGCCGATGCAAAGGCGAGCGCGGGGCTGTCCGTGTACCGCTGCGCAGCGCTGCCGGCTGCGAAGGAGTGGAAAGTGAGCGTGCTGGAGCGGCACGCGCACACGAACCAGGCGTTCGTCCCGATGGGCGGCGCGGGCGGAGAGGACGCGCTCGCGGACCCGGGGCACGCGTACCTTGTGGTCGTCGCAAAGACGCAAGAGGACGGGACGCCGGATCTCGGGAGCCTGCGCGCGTTCAGGGCGAGCGCGGCGCAGGGGATTGTGTATGATACGGCTGTGTGGCGTGAGTCGCATCGTCTTCTGTGGTCTTTGTCTGGGATTGGGCTGACGATGCGGTACAGATCAGCCAATGGCGGTCTTCGAGAAACCGATGGACTTTACGTGCGTGGAGACGCAGATTGGGGATGGGAGCACGGCGGACTGCGAGATTCTGGAGCTGCAGGGGCCCGTGGACATTCTCGTGGCATCGATTTGAGTGCTAAGAAGCTAGAAGACGGATGGCAAGATAGCATGGATGTCGATAAAAACTTTGGTTTTCTGAATAGTATCGTGACATATATCAGGGGCGTGCTGGATGCATCGACTAAACTTGGGACCTACCCTTGTACACCAGAGCTTCGTACCACCTGCAGTTTCCTTCAAGATCAACAACCACATCAGAGATAGCGTGGGGCAGGAGAGTACTCCTTGCTGTGCAGTGTAGGGTGATTTCCATGTTCAAGAAAGCTTAGGCTCCGATCCAAGTCTAAGTTTGACAAAAATTTGAAGATGCAAGATCCGAGAATCATCTGAAAGATAACAGCGGAAACTGCACATCAAAGGATTCCGCTAGCGTTCCATGCCAGTTCGTACTGCACACACGTCGCCGCTATAGGGCGAGCTGTAAATTTAGACGCCCAAGTCACGCGGTTCTCGATGCTGTCACGGAGGTTGTACAAAGGTTGGTTGGTTCAAGCTGGTAGATATTTACTGCGCGTAGATCACGATTTACAGACTTGAGACGAGCTATTCGTAGTGTCTCTAGGAGAAACTAATTGTCATTCGCCTGGCGAATCGCATCACCTACCCAGATACCTGCGCGCATTACATCGTATGTCCCTTTCCCTCAGTCGTCATACTAATGATATCAACTCAGTCTCGCATTGTCATTACGAACTACAATTTAGCCTGTACAGCTGCAGGTTTCTGTGCACAGATCATAAAACATTGCATCCCTGCGTTTTCGGTGACTTCCAGCTCCTCTCTCATAGCCTGCGCCAAACTATTGTATTCCTCTTCGCTCTTGACGAATCCCAAACCTCCCGCGTTCAGCGCTGGCGTCTTCATAGCCATATATGCTTCATAAATATTCTCTCTCATAGGCTTCCCTTCGACACCCGTCATCGATAATATCCGCATTTCTGTACGGAGGTTGACAAACCCGGCCTGTTCCAGCCAACCAGGAAGATGATAGACAGCGTCCGCCAAGGAGTTGCCGGTGCGAAATATCTCGCGAACGAGTGCCATCATCTTTCTGGCAGCATGTCCAAGCTTATAATCCATACGATCCAGATCGCAGTTAAATTCGATCAAGTTGACCCACCCTCCCGGAACAAGCACTCGGTACATCTCCGCGAAGGCAGCCTGCCAGGCCGCAGCTGACAGGGCGGCAAGGAGAAGTTTCTGATTGACAAGATTGAACGTCGAGGTCCATGCGTATGGGAGTTGAGTGATAGATGACTCGAGGAATTGGACATTGGATGGCGGATTGGGAGGGAAGAGGCGCGAGGAGATGTCTACGGCGTGAATCGACACCGTGCTAGGGACGGTTTTAGCAAGGTCAAGCAGCCAGGATCCTAGTAATCTCGTGGTGTGAGCTAGTGTCCCGCATCGTTAGCTAGAAATAGCGAACCTGCACCGCTTCCGCTATCCAAAACACGATCTCCAGCCTTCAGCGTAATAGGAGCTAAAAGAAGTCGACCACCGAAAGAACTCGAAATAATTTGTTGTTGGCGTTGAAGCCTTTGGTACACAGAAAGGTCAATGGATTTTAGAGAATGATGGCAGCGATTTGCTCACCTGTCTCGCTCAGCATCGTCGGCAGGGAGGATGTAGTTACTCGAAACATGGTGTCTGATATTGTGCTGGATGGCAGTGTCTGGGTTGTTTGGGGAAAGTAGCGCAGACGAGGAGCCAACTTTGTTCCCCATGGATCAGATCTGGGTATGCAGCTTTAGCTTAGTAAAACACGATTGGTTTTATATTTTCGTATGGATGATCCAGATTGATCTCTGGACTCTTCCATGCTTGCAGTTAATAAACAAGGTGCCGGCGGCTAGATACGAGTCCAATATAGTTCATCCATCAGGTCACAGCCTCGCTTTTAGGCAAGGGTAGCAATTTCACATTTGTGAACCGAGATTCGTGAAGGCATTTTGGACCCGGGGGCTGCCTCGTCCTGGATCAGGCTCGGCCTGTGGGGCTCCTGGACATTTTGAAATTCACACATTGTGCAAACCGTTGACTTATATTGCCTGTACGAGTAGCAAGTCAGACCATACAGTACCGACGAACGGCTGGTTGGGAGATACCTGCCTCCGCAAGCATGAGCCATTTTCCCGGGATCCAAGGAGAGAAACCTATTTGAGAACCGGTCTGAGTGGGGCGACAGCCGCATCTTTATGAAAGCATATCACTCTTGTTTTCCATGCATCTTAGCAAGAGTAACACGCCGGAAGATGCCGGCACACGAGGTCGAAGGGGGGAGAGACTCTAGGGCTGAGGGTTCTCCTTGAAGGACTAAATGAAACTTTCGACCTGTGGCGTTGGAGCTGGGATCGCGTCCGACTGGCAGATAAGATGACAGCTCTCAGGGGCTGCTGGCACGCTCTTTTCATATCCGCGTTCCCCAACGTCAGACGACGTTCCATTAGGCATGTCCTCGTCGAAACAGAAGCAGAACATGGTCGAAAGGGGCAAACTGATGTGGAGCTAGGCACGGCTGTTGCGATTCCCCACGAAGGCAGCAGTTCCATGATCTATCATTACAACTCCGGTGCCAGAGCCTGCAAATACCTTCTCATCCACAATTCTATCGCATGGCCGTAACCGTGCTCGGGAGCCGGTAGTGCGGACAGACGCTATCGATATTTTGGAAGCCATTTGGGCACCAATATTGATTATCATCAAGCGCGTGCGCGAACCATCTGTCGAGAAATCGCGCGCTGTGTTTCGATGGAAGGTAAGGCGTTAGCAAATTGGATCCGCTTGGAAGATGATCCAAAGGCAGTCTTATCCGCGGATTACAAGGACGAGACGGAGCCACCTCCACCTATATATCCTCAGTTCTACTATGCTTCTTCCCTCGGCCTAGGGATGGTAGCAGAACTCCTGAAGGCTAGCGATAACATGCAAGAACGGGGAGGGCGGCGCAGCACTGCGTTGGGGCTGCATCTTACCATGCCACATCAATACCCCCCAAATACTGCTGGACCACGGCGGGGACGCAAAGTGTGGTAGTGCCATGCAGGCGGTATGCTGGTGCAGCCCCATCGCTGCTGCTAGCGCACAGTGCAGGCGTCAACACACCCGGCCGGTAGGTTCTTCGGCACGCGCTGCAGAGCACAGCGCTTGAGGGACGCGAAGCGGTCATTCGGCTGTTGCTCTCGCGGCGCGGATGCCAATGCGAGGCCAGGGAGATCTGGCACGGTGCTGCAGGCTGCGTGGCTTGAGGGTTGCGCGGAAGTCGTCCGAGTGTTGCTCGACCATGATGGCATGGATATGCAATCACAGGACACAGAAGCATTGCACGTTGCAAGAGCGAAGGGCTACAGTGATACGCTGCAAATGTTGCTCGACAGAGGGGAAAACAGCAAAGCTAGAAGTTGCAACAAAGGACATCGACGCTAAGGAAGAAGCAAAGAATGCCGAGACACAGCTTAGACTGGCGCAGTGACCTTAGAAGACGATGAAGACGACGACGACCAGTAAACTGCACCGAAGTCAGGGCGGTCCTGGATTGCCCATAACGCGCATCGGATGAATGCACAGTGTTTCCCTTCTGTGGGTGCTAGGGACTTGAGCCACCACGACGCTCGTTCACGAGGTTTCCCTCGCTCTCCGAGCCACGCTGACCTGGCCTTTGAGGGAAATGGCTCGGATCTCTCGAAAACAGCGTTATATCCGTGGTCAGCAGCTTCAAGAGAGCTCCGAAGAGATCCGAAAGGCATCTGACTCATATGTGCAATGACTCTGCTGGGCCCCTCCGAAGCTTCTCAAGTCCGAAGACATCCGAAGCTTCAATCTATGAAATAGCCTCGCACCCTAAACAGCGACAGCAAAGATGGGCATGTTCTTTGATGACATCCCCCCCTTCCTCGTCCCCTGGCTCGCCGAGCAAGAGATGTTCTGGGTAGCCACCGCCCCCCTCGCCGGCGGCCACGTCAACGTCAGCCCCAAGGGCGTCCGCGGATGCTTTCACTACGTGAGCCCGACGCGCGTGTGGTACGAAGACCTCACCGGCAGCGGTGCGTAGTCTGCGATCCAGCCACGTGCTGGGAGATGCTGACGCTGCGGCAGGCATCGAGACGATTGCGCACCTGCGCGAGGAGGGCAACGCGCGCATCACAATCATGTTCAGCGCCTTCTAGGGGCCCCCGCGCATTGCGCGGCTCTTCGGCACAGGTGCGTGCGCACCCGTATCTCGACATGCTGGACTAACGGGCGCAGGTATCGCGCATGAGTACGGCACCCCCGAATATGACGCACTCCTCCCTGCGCACACGCGCAAGCCGGGCTCGCGCGCGGCGATCGTCATCGACGTGCACAAGGTCGGCACGTCGTGTGGGTACGCCGTCCCGCTGTACGCGTTCCAGGCGCACCGCACGCGCCTCCTCGACTACTTCGCGCGCTGCGAGGAGCGCGACCGCGTTGAGCAGGGGCCCGCGGACAAGGGCCTGCGCGCGTACTGGCTGGAGAAGAACATGCAGAGCATCGATGGGCTGCCAACGCTTGCGAGCGCGCATGAGTGCGCGCGGGTGCCGGAGAGCGTCTTTGATGAAGCCAAGGAGGGCGAGAGGGCCGTAGTATCTGGAGAGGGTCTTGCACGGCTCAAGTTGGGATTGGCCAGGGAACAGGTGGGGTTCTTAATGGGATTGGTGGTGGGTGGGTTGTTGGCTGTGGTTTACGTGCAGATGAGTGCAATATGGGCAATGGATGTGCGGGCAAGGTTGGGGGACTTGATGTTTGGAGGAATTTAGCGATATATCTGGCTGCCAACAAAGTTTACAGCTGTTGCTGGGCAAGCCATGGTTGTCCGGCGTCGAAAACGCAGGTTACACCTGCTGCAACTAGGCTGTGGCTCCTCTTCAAAACCAACATCTAACTCGAATCGCCCTTGCTCAACCTTGCAGCTGCATTCTTTGAACCTTTCGAGAGACATCTTATAGCAGCTTGGGAAATGCAGGCGATCCTCTTGGCAAATCACGCTTGGAGTCCACGACTTTAATGTCTGCTCTGGCCCCAAGAATATCTCTGATGGGCTCAAATTCCTTGGGCCCCACACTGTCACTGTCATAGTGCAAATGAAGCTGTTCCAAGGCAGCATTAGCTGCGACTCTGGCATGTAACATCTCGGCGAGTTCCTGGCAGTTGAATTCTACCCGGCCAAGCAGGCTAAGCGTGCGTAACTTGGGCAGAAGACCTCCCGTGATGGGGGAGAGAGCTCTGATCATGTGCGGACTGCATGTAGGATTGGGCCGTATGTGCTTTCTCCTATCCCGGCGATGTTCCTGAGAGAATTCGAATCCAGTGAGGTTAGGCAAGGTAGCAAGGATGGAATGCAAGTCTTCGTATGGCAGCACCGATTCTCCTTCCAATCGAAGCGCGAGTCTCCGCAGGGACACGATACTCTCTAAGAACACCCTGAACGCCGAGAGTTTGGCGGGCAGGCCACCGGCGTTCCTAAAGTGCAAGCGAAGGTCGAGTAACTCTGGCATTTGGAAACTCTGGAAGAATTGAGCAAACGCACTGCTCATGATTTGGGGCTCATCCCCATATTGCCATTGGAAGTAAACGTCAAGAGATCGCAGAGGGTGTCGCAGGTAGTCTTCGGGCATCGTCACTGAATCGTCTTCTATTATGGAGATTTTGTGGCATTGAATGAGTTTGGGGCATTGCCGCAAGAGCAGCATAAGCTCGTGGGCCGTAACCTGAATTCCGCCTAATTGCTCGAGCTGGTGCCATGGCAACTGTATTTGAAGTCCACCAGTGCTGGTGAAAAGGACGCGAGAAGCTACGAATAAGGTGACCTGTCGAAGGTTTGGAGCGATCGAGAATAATTCCAGGCTCAGGCCCAGGCCCTCGCTCTGAATGGGCCAAAATGCTGTAGTCGGCAGACAAAGCGTTTCCAGCATGGACATGGACCATGGTTGCCTTTTTCTCAGTGCCATCTCGACCAGCGGCATGAAGCGGAAGTCATAATCATCGATGACAAAGTGCCGCCAACGTTCTACTGAGGCTGCGAGAGTGTCCGCTAACGGCTGACTGGATATCCCCCACGAGTAGTCTAATTCGATCTTGATATTGATCATGAGTGGACATGCACCAGAACGCGCCTGGAAGAGGCCCAGCAGGCTCCTCGCGTTGGCGACTCGGAATGGGCGTACGGTACCAGATCTGAGCTCGATGAAGATGTACGCCCATAGAGACGGTGTGGAGAGCGTGATGGCCCGCCATCGCTGGCAGACCCCTCCCAGATGAATGGGTCCTTTTGGCATTGTGTCTGACTTTTTGCGCAGCCGAAAGTTTTCCGAGCAGAGCACAACGTATGCAAGGAACAACTCGACCAGGATGTCGTCTGGGACTTTTTGAATCGGCGACGTACTTGCCGTATCGTCGGCTTTGTTGACCCGTCCAGAGGTTGCCATGATGTCTACTGATCGAAACAACAGTGTTAGAGAGACACGATATATACAGGATTTGAAGGATCTTACATTGTCGAATACCACGTATCAAAGATGCCCGATTCACTGGCAAAGGAGGGCAATATTCGTGCAAGTCGTGCGCTGGCAGACTAAGAGACAGGTTATATCACTACTGAGGCTAAACTTGAAGTGTGATCTGGTTAGGCCCCTAGTAAGGGCTAAGGGTTGTGTTGGGGGTGGCAGTCAGAAGAGTCTGCTTCAACGTCAGCGTCCATTATCGGGCCTAGTACATAGCAGTGCACTCAATCCTCTTCTTCTCCTACCCTCAGGGCATTACCAGTATGTGTGGGACCAGAACGGCACTTAATAGTAATCTCAAGGCACTTGCCCCCACCCTCCACTATCCTAT
Organism: Athelia sp. TMB; assembly: GCA_014898675.1. Classification (NCBI taxonomy): domain Eukaryota; kingdom Fungi; phylum Basidiomycota; class Agaricomycetes; order Atheliales; family Atheliaceae; genus Athelia; species Athelia sp. TMB. The sequence goes on along the minus strand of JACXVL010000113.1, from coordinate 76,157 downwards.
CCTATCCTCTAGGTAGGATGTAGCAAATTGATTCACATCAAGCCACAACGCGCAGAGCTCTGGTCAATGATATCAAGCACTCAGTCCTCTTCAACTAACGAGAATGACGTGATATACATTCTCGTTCTTTCTCTTGGGTCGCCGGACACAGGTTGTCGCAAGATCCTCGCTCTGGGCTTGGAATGGGCGCTAGATGCCCATGCTAACGCCATACTCTCGGTTGTGAAGGCACACCACAATCGGCCTTGCGCAAGCAGCAGCACGCCAGCATTCCCATCGCGTTGATCACCGAAGCGCGTCAAGTTGCGCTCCAAAACAGCGTGCACATCTCCATCTTCCCCTGCGTCGGCGATGGCGGAGACAATCGTACGCGCGAGCGCGGCGCGTATGATGGGTTCACCCGCCCCGGATACACTGCACGCCATGTTAGGAGTGGCGAAGCATCCTGCACCGAAGATCGCCGCCTGCATACACATCCAGCTCAGCATCAGCTTAGAAGGAGAAGTCTGAATACACACCTCACCAACGCGTCCTGGGACCTTTAAAAGTAACCCCCCGCTCGATACACCCGCTGCGCATGCGCCGTGTCTGGACGCAACCGCGCCCACTGTGTCTTGAACGTCATGAAGGCCCTCAAGCTTCTCTGATTGCTGCATTTCAGGAGATGTTAAAGATGATGGCGCATGAAGGGGCTCGGACTGAGGAAGCTGGGCCTTGGCCAGCCGCGCGGTCCACTTCTCCCAGGATGCGCGGGCGCGGGGCGAGATGAGTGCTTCTGGGGGTACAGTAGGAATGCCAGACGAGAGGGCGAAATTGTGTGCGCCGGTGGAGGTCAGCGTCCTTGGCCACGCTTATTGTTCAGTCTGTCGAGCAGGGAGGATACTGGAGGGCATACATCGGTGGTATACGTCCAAGTGGGTCAGGGGTTCGAGATTGCTCAAGCAGAGCGAGGGTTGCGACTATTGGGTTTTTCACTCCTAGATCCCTCATCAGAATTCGCGGGTTCTGCGCGACTGTGCGAGTGCTCGACGTACCAGAGACAGCTGCGACGCTGCCAAAATCGCTCGATGCGCCGTCCATCATGGACGCATCACATTCGACGGTTCCGTTCAGTGTTAAGTTTGAGCCATAGCCTTTAGTGGATCAGTTCAACACACATCAATGTAGTACAATTAGAGCGCGTACCTGCGTTAAGAACCTCCTCATCCTCCAGCACTACGATAGCCTTCGCTACTGCATGTATCAATGGTTTCTCATCGCGGTGGAGGATTTGTAAGCCCAAAACGCATGCTCTGTTCGGAATCCAACATTGGGAAGGTTTTGGCAGAGGAAAAGGGAGCCTGAGGTGAAGGGGCGCACCGACGCATAGCGCGTTTCACCTCATCGTCATTCGCGCAAGCGTGCACACCCGCGCCGCCATGCACTGCCACATACTGGTGGCAATCATTCATGGGATGGGAATGAGCAGCGAAACGGATTCCGGCGGGTGAGCGCCGTTGAGCTTTCAGTTAGTTAGTAGTAAAGTACTGACCATAGTAGGCCTTGACCAACTGTGACAGCACCAGACCAGAGACTCGGAGGCGATCTCCGGCATATAAGCGCCCATTTCCTCTCACCTTACGACAACTCACGACGATGGCGCCGCAGACTCCCGATGTCGAGTTAGGCCCCAAAGAACTCTTCGATGCCGACGAAGAGCGCGAGGCACTACTCACATCTGAAGAGAAGCCTCGGGATCTTGGTCCACAGGATGACGCTCCCGCTAAGAGCAAAGCAACCGGGAGGAAGTACGCTCTTGGCCACGTATTCATGTCTTTCGTCGGGGGAGCGATTGCTTGTGGTGTGGCGCAGTATGTGTTCCGGTCCGACTGCCTGCCTCTCTCCGTGTCCAAGTCTACACCCCACGGCGCGGACGACTTGTATGCGGCTGGACTTGCTGGGTCCACACAGGTCCACAAATTCCCACCGACTTCCCCAACGAACGCATTTCCCTCGCTCTTCCCGACAAACATTGGTTTCGAAGGGGCCACACCCACTGGGGCAGAGCCTGCTCTTGTAATCACTGCACCGGTGCAGCCCTTGCATACCGGAGCTGCGCAACTTGTCGTACCACAGGCCGCTGCCAATGATAAAGGAGGCAAGGGAAAGGGAAACAAGACGAAGGGGAAGAAGGGGAAGTTTGAAATGCTCAAGCTGTGGGGCAACCTCTCGCCCTGGTATAGCGTTGATCGCGGTGCGTTTGGCGTTGATTCGACCGCAGAGGTGCCGGATACTTGCAGGGTTACAGCAATGCATTTGCTGCATCGTCACGGAGCAAGGTATCCAACCGGATGGGGTGCGTATTCATTTACAACATCTCTAGAATTGAAGTTGACTGGTATCTGATTAGTTGACTACGGAGGACCCGCGAGCTTCGCAGGCCGCCTGCATGCTGCGGACTTGGAGACGTCGAAGCACTTGAATTTCTTAAACGATTGGTGCGCGCTTTATTTCACAATAATATTCGTTTCCCTGATTTAATCAAAATAGGACTTATAAATTGGGTGAAGAAGGTGTGTACTCCTTCTCCAACATTACAAACTGATGCTAACTGGATCTTAATGTAGTACTTACCCCCTTCGGTCGCCAGCAGCTTTTCGACCTTGGTATCTCCATGCGCATGAAGTACGGATTCCTGCTCGAGGTTCAACCCATCTCCTTCATATCTCCTCTACTAGACTCTAACTATTGATAAAGAACTTTACAGAAACCAATACAATTCCCGTGTTCCGCACCGAATCGCAGCACCGGATGCTGCATTCTGCGCTTAATTTCGCGATTGGCTTCTTCGGACTGCCACTAGAGGATAAGTACCAACAGAGCGTAATCATTGAGGCGAATGGCGTAAGTGGTGCATATCAATATCCTAACATATCCTGAGTATTCCACCGCAGTACAACAGCACATTCTCCCCTTACAAAACATGCCCTAACAGCGGGAGGCGCGAAATTGCTCTGCGCGGTATCCCCTACGTCGCCGAATGGTCTTCCATATACCTAGCTGATGCACGGGCTCGGCTTAATAGTCAGATAAAGGGCTATGAGCTGTCGATTGATGATGTATACACTATGCAGCAGCTGTGTGCTTATGAGGTGAGCATCTTACTGTTTCTCTGCTCTTGTCGCCGGCTTCGACTCCTCGTCATCTTTGCGAACATCCTATATCCCTTTGGTGCTATCCTGCCAGTCTCCCTCCTATTCTACTAGATCCTTTTCCAGATTTTCCACACAGTCAGCTTGACTAACTTTCATTTCCTTTCCCGGTTCTTTGCGAGTCCTAGACGAAACTGCATCGCTGACACATATACTCCTATGTCTAGACAGTTGCCCTCGGCTACAGCAAATTCTGCGAGCTCTTCACTGAAGAAGAGTGGGAGGGCTTCAACTACTCCATGGACCTATACTTTTGGTATAACTCAGGCTTTGGTTACGCCCTCTCCACACCGCTAGGGATTGGGTACATCCAGGAGCTTGTCGCACGGCTGACTAAGACGCCAATTGCAACACACAATTCGTCCACAAACGCGACGTTGAATGACAACCCCATCACGTTCCCCCTCGGAAACAGCCTTTATGTGGACGCGACACACGAAGTTGTCGTTCTGTATGGTGCGTTTTCTTTCCCACCAAATAAGGCCCAAGAATACTGCGGCTAACCTGACATGGGTGACAGTGATCACTGCTTTGAACTTAACCAGTCTCGCCGGAGGCGGCCCATTGCCCGCGGACCACATCCCTGAAAACAGGACGTTCCGCTCGGCCGAGCTTGCCCCATTCGCCACCAACATTCAATTCCAGCGTGCGTTTAATATGCCTCCTCACAAAATTAGCTGATACTGACGCATGCTTGCAGTGCTTTCGTGCGAGTCCGTGCCCGAACCACAGATCCGAGTGATTATCAACGACGGTGTGGTTCCCCTCACTGGCCTACGCGGGTGCCCGAAGCAGAAGGACGGCATGTGCCCTGTGAGCACTTTTGTGGAGGCCCAGAAAGCGACCATCGCGGAGACTGATTGGGAATGGGCGTGCCATGGTGACTGGACTCTGCCTGCTGGGACGGCGTGGAACACGACCATAGGTCAGCCGCCAAAGAAGAGCGAGCTTTGAAAGAAGAGAAGGGGGTTTAGATCCATAATACACATATGCATATACTTCGCAATCTTATACCAATGGAAATGTCAGCAACCATATCAGTCACGCCGCCTACCTCACCGTCAGCCGCACTGTGGTCACACTGCCCATACAAGATGTCAGCACCACAGGTTGCACAGCATGAGACGCTCTGACACGAACCACATTCTATCCCCACATATACCCCTCTAGATCACTACACACAGCTACTTTCTGTTATGCGCTTCTTCAAATCATTCCGGCTTCTGCACCGGCGCACCAAATCAGATGGTGACGCAACCGCGCACCTTGCCGCACAGTTAGCCTCTCGCCCTATTGCCCAGGACCTGCACACTCTACCTCTCCATCGCATCAGTGTTGGCTACCCAGGAATCGGGAATCTCTCCTACGGCGACAGCTCTCTGTTCATAGAAGACATTAGCTTTGCGCCCCCCGCTGAAGCCGTGGACGCCCTCGCTACCACCGATCACGACGACGTCTTTGGCCCATTTTCATTCGAAACTCCGCCGCGTGCCTCTTCGCGGGAAAATGAACTGGAAAATTTGCGCAATGCAAACCGCACCCTCAAAGCTGACCTAGTTGAAGTCACGAAGGAGGCGGCGGACGCGCGTAGCGCACTGTACGGGCACATGACAAAGAGCGCATACCAAGACGCGCAGATCAGGAACTTCAAAGCTGATTTCCAGAGGTACCAGTGCATCGACGGACTGCTTGCCCGTGTTGGATTACACAAGGCTGTTATAAACGATGCTCTGGCTGTGCTCGCGGCGGGCGGGAACCCTGCAGATGTTATAGTGCTTGCGATCGAACGGGCAAACCCCAAGACTGTCTCTAAGTCGCCACTTGCATCGCCCACAAATATTGGTCCTCGATCTCAAGAGCAATACGTCGCCGCGCTGAATATGACGCTCAATGTTCGGAAAGAACTCAAGAGCAGCAAGAAAGTCACCAAGTTCTGGAAGCGGGTGGCCCAGGAAGACGGCCTGCACGCTGATGTCATTACGCCTTCGCCCTCAAATGTGTCGTCTATTTGCCAATATCTTAGCCCAGAGCGTCAGAAGGCTGTCGACGCGCTTATAGCTAAGCGCCGCGGAAACATCGCTATTTCAGAATCCCACTCTGCTGCTTCACTGGCGACTGCCGAAACAACCGTGTCTGCTGCCAGTATCAATGAACCTCCTCTATCCGCGTCCGTGTCTGATTCAAGCAACGTGTCGACTGTCCGGTCTATCCTTCCTCCGCTGGCCAGTGATTCCATTAAGCGAGAACTAGCTCAGCGCGCTGGTAACAAGAAGCCTTTCAGTGGACCTCGCTCAAATTCCAGATCGTCTGTCCTCCGCGCTATCGATATGAATGTCTCTGCATCCAAAAGGGCTGCTCAACGGGTGGCTGAACGACGAAATGTCCCGGTATGCTTCCCTTTGTGTCGTGTCTAGTCTATTTTGCTCACTATAAATAACAGGTGGCTTCCGTACCTCATCCTCATCGCCGGTACCCTTCCGCCGCCTCTGATTCTGTATCCATTCGAATCAAACAGAAGAAGCCTCGCTCAGACACCGCCCGCTCTTTCGTCGCAGCAGTCTCGGCATCCCTCCGCCGATCAAAGTCGAAACGCAAAGTGTCAAAGAGGAGTCGCGATGACGCCGAGAACAGGGCGTCTTTTGATAATACAGCGTTCCAGCCCGAAGTGATTTCTGTGCCGTCCGACCCCTCCTTCTCAAGTCGTGCATCCTCAAGCAGCAACACGAGCCAAAGTGTTGAGAACAGACATTCATCGTATGAGCACGGCGCGTCCTTAGGGCACATCAGTGAAGAGACAGGCAGCGCGTTTGAAGGTGACGAAGCGGAGGAGAGCTTCGCGTCGCAGGCCACTGCCACCACAGGTCCCACCACACCCTCGAAGACGCCTAAACTGCAGAGCGAGTCACCCCCTGCGATGAAGTCGAAGCTGCCGGTGCTCAAGTACCTCCGTCGCTTGTCTCCACTGTCAAGCCCGTCGAAGGTACAGAAGGAGAAGGGTGATGGCTTGTCTCCTTCAAAACTGCCTAGGAGGGCGGGCTCTGCCTACACTTCCCCCGTGCGCCCCACATTCGCTGCGTGATACATTCTATACTATAAATCATTTTGTACTACTACCACCTCAACACATAGACGCATTGCAATGATACTTCCTAGGCACTATATTTACACCACACCGCTGAGATCAAACTCGAGCTCGCCCTCCTTGCGAGTGGCAACGCCTTTCTCAGTCACGATAGCGGTGATAAGCTCCGCAGGCGTGACGTCGAAGCTGGGATTGTAGATCCCTTCGGGCTTGAGGCCGGCGGGAGTGACCATCACTACCGCCTGCGCCTTCTTGCCCTGCGCGTTAATCTGGTCGGGGTATATCGCGCCGCGGATGAGGCAGGCTTCGAGGGGTGGGCGGTGCTCGATAGGGATGCTGTGGATGCTGTGAGTGTGGTCATTGTACTCAAGGAACGTGAACCGACCTGGATCCGGAGGCGATGTCGAGGTCTACCGTACTGACAGGGGCAACTACGATGAATGGGATTTTATGGCGGGCTGCGAGCACCGCGGCGTTGTAAGTCCCGATCTAAGCACAAAGCTTAGAATACGAGTATAGTTACTGGTTATGAAATGGAGTGTGGCGACACACCTTGTTTGCTGTATCTCCGTTTTTCGCGACTCTATCAGCGCCCACCGCTGTTTCCCGGTAGGTTAGGAGCAGACGTCACTTCCGGCGATTATATTTCACTGACCGACTGCATGTATCTTGCGGTTTTGAAACAGAGAACCAACCATCGTGTCACAAATCATCACATTCGGTATTTGGAGCGTCTGCAGCTCCAATGCTGTGAGGCTGATCGTGGCAGAATATGAGAGGGAACGCAAGCTTGCGCTTCATTGAACTACATACCGGGAGCCCTGGTGATACGGTGCTGTTTGGGTAAAGTACGCCTGATCAAGTTTCCCAGTTTCATGGAGGTAGGTGATCAACCCCAATGCCGTTCCATAGCCCTGGTTTCATTTGAGATCGGTGCCTCATGGATGAATGGAGAAGAGCACGTACAGATGTAGCGAGTGACCCAGTGTTGCATACAGTAAGCAAATTTAGTCCCTCACCTGAACCTCCACTTCCTTTAATCTGCTCGACAAGCCATTCGCCTCCAAACTTTGACATCTCCTTGTTTCGTCCGATATCCTCGTCGGCGATCAGGTGGGCCTCTGCGATAAGATCCCGCGTGATCGTGTGGGAATCTTTGCCCGCACTAGCGGAACCTTCAAACACTTTCTTCAGACGCCGTATGGCAGTACCGAGATTAACTGCTGTGGGTCTGGCCGTGTATAAGAAGTCGAGAATGGGCACAACATGCGATCTCAGCGTATCAGGAGAATCTAAGAATGCGGAAGGCGATGGCTTGTCCACCTCAGACTCAAGGCTAGCAGCGAACGATAGAGAGGCAAGTGTCGCGATAGCAGGGGCACCGCGAATCTGTGGCAAATGTCAATGCGCCGAGACGGAGAAAAAGATTCGGCACCGACCCGCATAGACTTTATCGCATCGTGCGCTTGTTCGACCGAGTCGATCTGTATCCAATCTATGGTGTGGGGCAGTAAGAGTTGATCTATTATTTCTATCTTGTTTCCTGAAGTTCGTATCGAGGTAAGAGCCATGGTAGTCCCGGTGAATGGTAGGTTGAAGATCTAAGTTGGAGTAAGCGCCCATGGTAGTTTTACCACGTTTCAATCTTATCGATCCCGCGAAGACAATAATCACATGTATGCCCACATCATCTGCTCAATACACCCCGTATGCATGAAGTAACAGACGACCCTCTCCCTGCCCTCAATTCTCCTTGATACCCAACACCCACTTGAGCTGAACATTAGAATTGTATGATAGACCACCTTGTAGGAAGACCGAATCCTTCCTGGAAGCGAACTCAGGTGTGTCTTACCTCAACCTACTGTCGCAGTCAGAACGAGCCTCGATGCTGATCGGCTATTGCTTGCCCGCCTTCAGGTCTTCCTGGTAATCCTCTTCTGGCTATATCGTATCCTCCGTGGGGAATCAACTGCGCCGCGGTATCTATGGCTCAGGAAGGCCAACCGAGCTCTCAGTGCGCTCCATATTGAATTTCGGAGCTGGATGGGTGCTGATCACGCTCGTCAGGTGGATTTACGCCCTGGCAACTCATTGCGTCCACGCTGACGGGCGTGTATGCTATTCGTAATCTTGACAAGATTTTGGGTCTTGGAGGTGAGTTGTTGCCCCCGTCGATCAAGAAATCTGGATTGTAACTCTTTCCCAGCGCCCGAGCCACTGGCCCGCCTGGTAAGTATGCACGAGCCTACGTAGTATACTAATGCTAATGAGTGTGCTTCAGTATTCCCCTTCTTATTATCGTGCGACATGGATCAACACTGGGCTCGATGCTGGCTTTGCTACCGCCATGACCATCCGACCCAAATGGCTTAATGACTTATGTTCCGTATTATTCTCAGTATACTACATAATATATGCAAACGAAGCCGACGAGAAGGTGCATCTCTCAACTCCCAAAGTCTGTTCGCGTGCTTATTACCAACCTAGCTGCGTAAATTCCGCGCTGTGCCAACCATCGAAATGCTACGCACAACCTGGGAGAAGACCACAAACCCATATGTAAGCCTACACGCTTACCTCTCATCCTTCTACTGAGCTATCTTTCTAGATATCTTTCTTCACCCACCTGAGACTCCCTCGTCCCGCAGTCAAGCGTAAGATCTTACTCCCCCGCCCCAAGTCGTCGACATATGAACGCCCCATCACGGCGTGGCTGTTCTTCGCACCCCCGGAGGAGCAGCTTTCCCGCGCGACGGATCTTATTCTAGACTTTCCGGGTGGTGGCTTTGTTGCAATGTCACCGGCACACCACGCTGAGCGACTGCATCTATGGGCAAAGAGGACAGGGAAGCCAGTTCTCTCGCTGGAGTATGGCAAGGCGCCGGAATGTGAGTGCCTCTTCAAACCATTGCAAGTCTAATATGGCTAATTTGGTTCATAAGATCCATATCCCTTTGCTATTGACGAGGCTTATGATGTGTATCGTCTTTTGGTCGACTCGGCTGGAACTGCCATAGGCATGTCAGGTCGCAAGTTTAACGTGATTATCAGCGGGGATTCTGCGTGAGTGCATTTATTGTATCAATATGTTCTACTCTAATTGAAGGGTAGCGGCGCCACTCTCGCGGTCAGCGTCATGATTAAGATCCTCGAGCACAACACCTCGACAGCCACTACTATTCCACCACACCCCATCCCGCCTCCACTCTCACTCGTGCTCAACTACGCTGCGCTCGACTTCAACTTCACATCCTGGATGTCGC
>JACXVL010000113.1:0-48979 GCA_014898675.1 Athelia sp. TMB | reverse complement strand
GATTACATGACAGCCCCAGAGCCTATGCAAGTCGGCGACCACATCGTCACGCAGAAATCCCTCTACACCGCGCTTTTCGTCATCGGCCTCCCTCTCCTTTGGTGGGCGTCGCCCTTTGGCCTCATCTTCTGGCTCGTGGGCGCGTCCTCCGTCGTCATCCTCGGTCACGCGTGCATGATTGAGCCAGGCATTGAGAGCGAGTATGCCACCGTTCAGGAATCTGTCTAAGCCCGACTTGACGAAAAGCGGCGCGCTGCGGTGCGAGAGTTGGAGGATCGACTGGGTTTAATCTGAGATCGAAACCATGTTCATTCTACATTGGGACTATTCCGTATTTATAAACTGCCCTTCGTCCATTGGAAGAAACGAGATTAAAAGTTTGGTAGTAAAAAAGAAAAAGATAAATAAGAGAGCAGGAAAGCGACGAGTCATGACGATACATATAGGGTTGGGCAATCAGCCAGCCGGACTTGTAAAAGTAAAAGGAAACAAGAACAAAGAGATAAGGGTATGTGCGTATGGAGAGTCATGGCTCCGCGTAAATAAATAAGTATATCACAATGCCTCAAGATGAGTGATATAGATACAAGCGGAACATTACGTTACTTTTTGGATATGCAGTTACATTGAGGGCGAAAGGGCTACAGTAATGGAAGCCATTGCCCTGGAAAGAGATGAGCGTCAATGAGGGCAAAGTGGGTAGTGAACGCACCAATGACAAGACTAGGCAGATCGTAAATGTCTCTGCGGATCGAGAAACAAAAGGTGGCCGGTATAGGAGCACCAGAGGGCTTGAGCAGGACGCAATGCGAGTAAACGGATTGTGTAGTGTTCTCAAATGCGTGCTCGGCGAAATTTTCGTAGTATTCGACCACGGATTGGTTCTCGAAAAGCTATGGAGACGTCAGTGGCAGGAACAACAGCGTGATAGCAAAACTCACCTCATATATATACTTTTGGGTGCCCAAGAGTTCATCCATGGACCATTCGGTCAGCATGCAAAACTCGGGTGCCACGAGACAGATTTCGCCGGTCCGGCGCCAGACCACGGTCGGCGTGCCGCTGAATGAGATCAGCTTGTGAAGTTCCTGGAAGAAGCAGAGGGCGATGAGCGCCTGCGGCTTTAATGCGTGTTAAGTGCGGACGGGCGCTTACCAAGAGTGACCGCTGGAAGCACTTCTCTACAAACACTTCATCTTCTTCCGTCAACGGCATCTGCATCGCAATGAGGGACGGCCGGAAGATCGCCAGCGCCCGGACAATACGCAAGATGTCATTCTTCTCAAATCTGACATCAAAGTCGTGGGTGGGTAAGTAGTGACGTCATGGGAACATAGACAAGCGAGCAAACGGACCGAGTGGGGAGATGCTTCATGAGGAAATGATAGCCTTGAGTATAGTCGTAGGGACGCGTGACGCGTGCGTTGATGTTCTGCATTTGAGTGCTTCGCATTTGTGCGGTGTCCGTGTAATTAGGATGTATAGATGATGCTGATGTCGGTGAATCAGAACGGGATGGCGTGCTGCCAGTCAAGAATACATCCGCCGCGCCTGGGTTTGACGTTGGCCGCATCTCCCGAGGATAAGGATGCATCATGGTGGGCGGCGACCGCGTCTGCGAATATTGACCATAGCCCATTTGCGACTGGTCGCGTGATTGCTCTTGAGGCGACTGCTGGAACTGAGACGCGTAGAGGTAACCCGGCGACATCTGATTGTCCGGGCCTGAGAGACTGTCTGATGGCTGTGTGGCTAGTGTCTGCGTGTCATCGAAGCTGCCGTAGTTGTTGTTCCCCAAGACAGGCGACTCGCCGAACTGGCCCTGAGAAAGCTCGTCCGAGGGCCATGCGGAGTTAGTGACATATTGAAGTTGCGGTGATGATGGTGATGGCCCTGACTCCGGAGGACTTGGGTTGCCCAGAATTGCTGAGAGGATGGAATACTCAAGATTGGCAGCTTCTGATCCAAAGGCGAAGTTGTTGTCGAAGGGCACGTTGAGGAACGCATCGCTCGGGAACGGTTCAGCTGAGAGAAAGATGTCAGAAGAAAGAGAGATCCTGGTAGGAAGATGACTTACTCGTCGGTGGAGGCATTGAGGCTGGCTCTGGTATTGTGGGGGGAGCGGAAGTAGGTTCTGCACTGCTTTCAGGAGCTGAGGATTTGTTCCGTTTCAGTTGTTCTACAAAGCATCATAAATTGTCGTGCTTTGCCCAGAGGAGTTGTAACGCACCGAGCTCCTCTTCGTCCAGTAGGTATTTCGCCTTCTTGCGATGCCCCTCCGTGCAATTATCTGCAATACCGCGCTTTATACAACGCTGACACGGCCGAGCTGCAATGCAACGATGAAATGACGGCCAGGAAAGGAGCAGGCACAACACGTACTATCGTCACAAGTAAGATGCGCCTTCTGACAATGGTAACACGCGCGATTCGCCTTCTTCTTCCTGGGCCCGTCTCTGTTTTTACGCTGGTCGTCGATGCAACCACTGTCGGTGCGCTTGCGCTTGTTGCCTGATATACTCTTCTTTTTTGTAGAGCCGTTCGTTGAAGACGGCGCTGAATGCGCGTGCCCGTTCACCTGCGCAGGGTTGATGCAGGTGCTGGACGAGCCGTTTATAGATTCGACCGCTGACGCCGAACCACTGCCAGCACTGAGGCTGTTGTATGGGCTTAAATGGATAGTGGTCATAATCTGAGACACATAGAACCGTCGCGTCGGTTGATAAAAGGATTGGACAAGCTCGAGAAAAGAAAGATGTTGCGGTGGGAAGGAGACGATTGACAGGGACCTGGGTGGGGAAGAAACTTGACGAGAAATCTCAATCACAGGTGACAGCAAGTCGGTTCTTTTACACGACGTCGTGGCCGCTGCCCCAGGATAAATTGTCTACACGGTTGCGGCGCTCCCTGCGCGCGCGGTCTTACTCAAACCCATCTCCTCGGCAGCCCTACAATGCCGCGCATTCATATACAAAAGCTTCTAAGCGCGTTGGCAAACAACATTGGACGTGAAAGCGCGAAACAGGAGCTCAAATGGTTGCAGCAAACGGGCCGTAACGACCTCGAGGCAATGCTGCGACGTCGAACACGGGGAGAACCCCTACAGTACATACTAGGCGAGCCTTACGCGCACTTGCTATTAGATAAAAACTCATTGGCCAGATCATAGGCACGCAACCATTCGGACCGCTCGAACTTATCACACGAGCCCCGACTTTGATTCCAAGACCGGAGACCGAGGACTGGGCTATGCGGCTGTCTGAGCTGCTTGCGCCAACGCCTAAAACCCCGATTTCTGTGCTTGACTTATGCACGGGCACTGGTTGCATACCGCTGCTGCTCTGCCACCTATGGCCACCAGGAAGCGCGCGCGCATATGGCGTTGATATATCCGATAGTGCGGTGAAACTGGCTAATGAAAACGCTGTCTTGTACGGAATCGCACCATCCGACATGAGTCCGCCAGCCAAGGCCGACAAAAACACCTTCACACCTTTCCAGGCTGATATTCTCGATTCAAGCTTTACAGCCTCCTCTCAATTGCCGCGCCTGGGACCTTTTGACGTGATAACCTCGAATCCGCCTTATATTCCCCTCGACGAGTACCGCCAACTTCCGCGTTCCGTCAAAGACTATGAAGACCCGCGCGCCCTGCTAGGCGACCCTCCAAACGCCGACAGTGGCGCAGATGACGGTCTCACGTTCTATCGGGCAATCTCTCGGCTCGTAGCCCGCCCGGGAGTCCTAAGCGACGATGAGCGCGCGATGGTTGTATTCGAAGTTGGAGATAAACAAGCGAGTGCCGTCGAAAGCATCCTGCAGTCCGAGGGTGGATTGCCACGAACGGAGATCTGGCGAGATCCCTGGGGCAAAGAGCGCGTTGTAGTGGGCCGGAGATAAAGGCCGCCGGCCCGCTGTATGGGGCCCACTGTTTGATTAGGTTGCCTTTCGCAAACTGGCACCTACTGGCACCTCTTATCGGAAGATCGTACGTGAGTCTACGGAGTGTGCTTGTTACAGTAACATCAAGTCGCATGCCATTCACACTCAACGTGCTTATGTAATCTAGATCTACATGTGCCATGTATGCCGCATTGCGGCATCCAATCAAACCGTCTGGATTTCGAGAGGCTATGGCATAAGAGCATATGCACTCGCATCCCACTTTTTTATTCGTTCGCGGAAAGTATGTTCTTGTTGATCTTATCACTCTGATTGGCTGTGATTAGTCTATAGGCCGTTGCCAAGACTCAAAGAATCAGAACCAGATCTTGAGAAAAACATAAGACAAGAGCACGTTATCACGTGGACGTTTCTGCAATTCCGCGCGCCACCCGCAGGAACCGTGCCGCGGGATTATGGTGGGTCAGGATGGGTCCGGTGGGACCTGGGAGGACCCACTCAATACCCGACATGTTGGTGGCAATTCGCCGACTTACCTGGAGCCGCTTTATGATTGGACCACACATTATTGCAGTCAGCAACATCGCAACTCAAGTGGATACCTTCTCGCCGCAAATGCATATATAAAGTGGGATGTACCACTCACAAATCATAATCATTAACACCCTCAAAGATGTCTAACTGGAACACATCCGAACCCCAGCCTCCCAGCGCACTTGGCCGCTACCGCATCCTCTCTCCGCGCGCCAGTGTCCGTGTTTCGCCCATTCAGCTGGGCGGGATGTCCATCGGAACTGAGTGGCAGGGCATGGGCGAGATGACCAGGGAGTCGTGCTTCGAGCTCATGGATACTTATTACGAGCTGGGAGGCAATTTCATAGACACCGCTTCCAACTAGTATGGGCTTCATATTGACGGCTGTGCTTGCGAAAAGCTGACCTCTTTGTAGCCAGAATGGTACTTCGGAGGAGCTAATCGGTGAGTGGATGGAGCGACGTCAGAATCGTGATCAGATTGTCGTTGCGACCAAGGTGAGTAGGCTCGTGCGGCTGAATCTCACAGATTCTGACACCAGTTTAGTTCTCAACTCCGTGGAGGCAACACGATGCCTCTGTAGCTCAAAAGATCCACTTCGCCGGCAACGGAACAAAGTCCTTGCACATTTCCGTCAAAGCCTCTCTCCAGAAACTCCGGACCGACTATATCGACATTTTGTACTGCCACTGGTACGATTGGGACACAAGCGTCGAGGAGCTTATGAACAGCCTACACAACCTTGTGGTCGCCGGAAAGGTGCTTTATCTCGTGCGTCGTGATTTCCACTATATACCTGAGTATTCAGTTGCTGACCTGTCAAACCCAGGGAATATCAGTAAGTACACGTAAACATATAAATATGGCGCACGCGCACGCTATCGCAAGGGCGTTGAGCTGATCATGTGGATCAGGACGCGCCCGCATGGATCGTCTCCAAAGCGAACCAGTACGCGCTTGACCATGGCAAGACACCGTTTTGCATCTATCAAGGCCAATGGAGCCTGTCCAAGCGCTCCTTCGAACGCGAGATCATTCCTATGGCGCGCGATTTGGGTCTCGCGCTTGCACCATGGAACGTGCTTGGCGGGGGGAGGTACCGCACAGATGCGGAAGACAAGGCGCGTCATGAGGCAGCCGACGGAAAGGCTCGCTCAGGTCACACAGAGGATGGAAAGTGGGAGCGGGATGATGGGGATGTAAAGGTAAGCGCCGCGCTCGAACGTGTCGCCACCGAGGTTGGGGCGAAGAGCATCCAAGCCGGTACGCTACAAGAGTCACAAAGCATGAGTTCTTTGACTCACCTTTTGCAGTCGCAATCGCTTACCATCTTCACAAAACTCCTTATGTGTTCCCGGTTATTGGCAGCCGCAGTGCAGCGAACCTGCGGCGGAACATAGAGGCGCTTGAAATCACGCTCACCGAAGCGCAGATAGCATATCTGGAGAGCGTGCTCCCATTCGATATTGGATTCCCGGGCTGGCTCATCGTGAGTGTCTTGACCTATTTCGGACTCTGCTGCTGTCGTTAACTGTCAAAATCGCTCACAGGGAGACGGCATTGGCAAGCATCAAATCATAGCAGCGTCCGCGCCCATTGATGTCTGGCCGAAGGCCAAATCAATCAAACCTCACGCCGCTAAACTGGCATGAAAAGCACCAATGAGAATCGATGTACTTAGAGGAGTTCATGATCATGACTTTGAACTAAGCACATGGGATCACCAATGTATTGATAAGAAGCACCGCGTATATCAGGGCTACCCAATGTTTCGAGGAGCTTCAGTATTTGATTTTGCTCAGTGAAGTCGTAGCCACTTCAGGGAACATAGCGGTAAATAGCACTTCTGGTAAGTGAAGTACAGATTCTACAGAAGCCGCATACATTACCCACCCGGAGCTCTCCGGAGGTACTCGGCCCGCAGACGCGCGGCACCGTTGCACCTCCATCCTTCACTCAAATTCCATCTCCAACAAGCTTCGGTATTGCTGCTCAGTATATATGGCTTGAACAAGCTTAGACGTCATTCCTAGTGTCAAGCCGGCGATCCATGGTTCTCAAACAAGCCTTGGCCGGCTGTGGAGTCCAAACATTGCAGTTTCAATTGGCGATCTTCAAGTTGCCGCTCCTTGGTCTCCGAGCTCGTGAAACAGGCATTGTTTTCTAATATCTACAGGTTTCGCGCAACATGTCTCGATTCCTGGGCGGTATATGCTTTTTAAAAAGGAAACTCTACTGGCCCGTTCTCATTCGACGGGCGCTTCAGTCCACGTTTTCTGACGATTTCTATCCCCGCTTCCTCCAACCACGCCTACAAGCTTGTCGTAGGAGTGTGAAAATTCCTGTAGTGCTTTCGACGTCACTTTCCACAACTTCTAGGCTTAGAGCACATTTCGGAGAGGTACGAACGTATATTGGAACGGCTCTTTGCTTACAAGGGTCATCTTGGTGCGTACACTGGTCCTATAGGCGATCGGTCCGGGAGGGCCTAACGGGAACCCGCGAAGCTGCAGACTACGTCATAATGTGCATATCTAAGACTTGCTTTGACGCATCTTTGAACACTTTCAGCAACTCTAGCTGCAGATGACTAGTTCTAGAAACAGGAAGTTTTCGCCGGACCTTTTTTTCTACGCTTCTTCACATCGAAATTGTGAAACAAAGACTAGGGTAGCTCTTTTTCAACTTGATTTTTCAAGCGCCTACGATATCTAGGCGCGCGGGCCAAACAATCTGCCTCGAGGCGACTAAACTGGGAGAGTACCACACGTTGAGGGGCACCTTCATGGGCCACACATCGCATATATTAAGAACTGTTTTTCTTTCCCTTCCTCCAAATCCCCCTTGTGATGAAACACTCTTTCGACTCCATGAGCACCTTCGACGAGTTTCCCTCTGAGCTTCATACCCCATCTGCCAGCGAATCAGATGTCGACCAAGACGTTGGCGTCGGCCTCTCTGACCCGCATGTTGCCCAAAGTAGGCGGCGCATGCTCGACTTAGTCAATCGACTGCATAGCACTGGGTGAGGCGCACGCTTTTCTCACAATGTCACCGCAACACCTTCACTAACAGTAAATCGTCGTTCAGCGTTCAGATCGACATGGACCTGCCGCAGATCGCGGTGATAGGAGTGCAAAGCGCGGGGAAATCCTCGCTTATCGAGAGTATCTCTGGTATCACACTGCCTCGCGCCGCTGGAACTTGCACGAGGTATTTGCTTGACTCCTGTGGGTCAGCAACAATAGCCAAAACTTCTCTACGTGAACAGGTGTCCGACCGAGTGTCGCCTTGCCTATAGCAACGAGCCTTGGAAGTGCAATGTGTACCTTAGGTTCATCACCAGTCCCAACGGCCAGCCTCTTGATCAAGTCCGAAACGAGGCATTTGGGCCAACCATGCTGGATAAAAGGGAAGTGGAGGAACGGATCCGCAGGGCTCAACGGGCGATCCTCAACCCGTCCACGCCGGCGAAAGAGTTTTTGCATGGTGAAGACGTGGATCCACCTGAGAGGCAGTTAACATTTTCTAGCAATTGCGTAAGCCTGCAGATTAGCGGGAAAGATGTGGCCGACCTTTCGTTCTGTGACTTGCCTGGTTCGCGATGAATCCTTGGTTTTATGCGAGGGGCTAATTGTCTGTCTGCAGGTCTTATATCGAGTGTTGGCAAAGGGGGCAACGCAAATGATATCGAACTCGTCAAAAGCCTCGTGACTTCATACATCTCGAAACCGAGCTGTATCATTCTCTCAACGGTAGCATGCGAAAGTTTGTCATCTCAATATTGAGTATTGAGTGAGATTCAGGCTCATTCAGCTTTGAAGCCGACTTCGAGAATCAGGGGGCACACCATCTCGCCAAATTGAACGACCCCACCGGCAAGCGCACCATAGGCATGTCAGTAACATCTAGTTTTGATCTTCATTCTGACCTTCAGTGTTTGATAGGAGTCCTGACAAAGCCGGATCGTATCCCACACGGGGAAGAAGATCGCTGGCTAAAATATATCCGGAACGACTCCGAGGCACTTGATAATGGCTGGTTTTGCGTCAAACAGCCTAGCTCCAAGTCACTATCGGCCGGCATCTCCTGGAAGGAAGCGCGTGGGGAGGAAAACGAGTGGTTTTCCTTGACGGAGCCGTGGATGTCCCTGGAATCCAATTGCCAGAGCCATCTCCGAACGGAGAATCTGACGGAACGTCTGAGCGTCATCCTTTCTGAGCTCATCGCTAAACGGCCAGTCTCATTGTGATCTTGTATGTCTTATGCTTGCTTGCTAATTAGAGTAATGTATGCCAGGCTCCCTGAAATTCACGAGGAGCTTCAAAAACACCTCCGCAACACAGAGGTACTGATTCAGGCTCTCCCGAAACCTCCCTCCGAAGATCCCTTCAGCGAGGTGCTGCACCTCATTGGGGCATTCACGCGCAGTCTGTCACACCACCTGGAAGGCACGCCGGCTTCAGATGGACTGATCCAATCCATCCGGCCCATGCAGATCCAATTCCAGCGTGCGATCCGTGCGACGGCGCCCGATTTCCGGCCCTATGAACGAAGCGAGGCACATATTCGAAGCCTTCCTGAGGCATCTTTCTTGGAAAATGAAGAGCATTTCGAGGCACGTCTGGAGGATAACGGCAAAGAGATATTCATTGATGAGGTCTTCGACCGTGCCCAATTGTAAGCCATCAACCGTCTCTACGTGATAAAACCGCCATTGATGAGTTTTATGCAGTGCTCGAACTCGTGAGCTCCCGGACAACTACCCATTCGTCGTCCAAAAAGGATACATCTTAGACGTCATCAAGCAGTGGCGCGAACCGTCGCTCAATCTTTTCGATGCAGTGCAACGGACCCTCAGTGGACATTTAAAAAAGCTCATTCGTGAGCATTTTGGACATTTTGGACGCGGGGGCCTGCAACAATTGGTTCAGTGAGTACCGTGCAATGAAGTTCTTACTTGTTCATCAAATTCTGGCGGACAGGGTCGTCCTCACTGAGCATCTGAATAAATGTGGAGACCGGACAAAAGCGCAGCTCAACTGGCTGCTTGAGATCGAGAGTCGGCCATACACGCTCAACACGCACTACTATTCCGATTATAAAGACAAATTTTTGGCCTTCTACCGGGGCTCTCGCCAGTCTGGGTCAAGTGGCGACCTCATTCGCAATCTGCAGTCTTATGATCCGACGAGGCCACATGAATCGACCTCTTTCCAAGAGAGCATAGCCCAAATCATTTCCGCCTTACCTAAAGTTGGTATCACTGGTACCCAGGCTGCCGATCTGGCCAAGTTGCTCGCGCCCGATCCAATGGAGCCAGCACTGGCCATCATCGCCGGCGTACGCGCCTACTTCCAGGGTGAGTTCAGGCTATCTCGTCGTATTTGCTTGAGCTGATGTAGCCTGCGTGATTAGTGGCATATAAACGCTTTACCGATAATATCCCCTTGGCGATTGATCAGGAATTCGTCAAAGGGGTCGAGCGCGACATTGAGGAGGTCTTGTATTCCGGACTCAAGCTTAGTGGTCCAGATGGTCACAAAATCGCACAGGAGCTGGTGCAGGAGCCTAGCACTATCGCCGCTCAAAGAGATCAGCTTCAGAAGAAGCTCGCCCGCCTCAACACGGCACGGGAAGAGTTGTTACATGTCGGGATTTGATTTCGTCTGCTATCTTGCTTACTTGTGATCATCTTGGTATATTCTCTCAATCATATTGCCTTTCTCATTTCCAAGCGGTCGATTTATTGAGCAAAGCAAAATACCATTGGAAATGTGAATCCGGGAATAGTGGTGACAATATGGGGGTAAATCTGGGACGTATGGTAAGAGTGAGATATGTGAGATACAAGTGCACAGTAAGATAACAACCACCAATCGTGGTGGAAAAATTCAGGGATGATTAATCTACTTTCGTGGCGCTTTCTGTGGAGTCTGACGAGCCGATCGCCTCACTTTCTGAGAAGGTTCCTCGTCGGAAGAAACACCACCAGCACCCTTGGCGCGCGTGCCTCGGACGCTGCGAGCAGTGCCCTCGAAATCATCAGCAACCTTGCCCTTCTTGTGCCCGTTAGACGCCTCGGCCTGGAATTCTTCATCCTCAGGCACTGCCATCAAAGACTCAGCGGGGGGCTCCTTGCGCTTCCGCGTGCTCGGGCCTGGGGCTGCGTTGCGCTCATCGAAGAGGTCCTGCGCCTGCGAATTGGATATCATCTCCTCTGAGGGCTCCAAGATGCCGCCACCGTCATCCTTCTCCGCGGCCTGGGAGAGCACATCGCTTCGTCTGACCAGAGGCCGCGATCCTTCACGACGCAAGGTGTTTCCTGCGGTGCTCTCGGCCCCATGCAACTGCATCTGTTCGAGGCCTTGGCTGAAGGATTCTCCATCGAGGCCTGGAACTACGTACGAGTCTTCTCCGCTTATGCCACTGCCCATCGGCTGGTCACCAGGCATGGAGGACTGGATGGAGGGCTGGATGGAGGGTTGGGTGGAGGGCGCCAGCTCAGCTTGGTAGCCATATTGCCTAGCGACACTCGCGAGCCAGACGTGACTACGCGCGGCGTCGAGTGACATACGGCAGTCGGGTCGAGGGTCGAGCAAACGGGTGATGAAGCTTTTGCCCTCTTCACTTATCCCCGCACGGTCGAGCGCATCCCAGTCAACCGTTCGTTCAGAGATTCTGGTGCGGAGATCGGGGATGTTGTCGTCTTCCAAGAAAGGGCTGGTATTGGTAAGCCTGTAACAAACGGTGAGCAATAGACGTTTCACGTGGCAAATACACTCACATCGAGAAGACAATGACACCAACGCTCCAGCTGTCAACAAGATGTGAGTAACCCTCGTTTTGGATTTGATTGACGACTTCTGGCGCGAGGTAGCTGGGGGTGCCACACATTGTCTACAGTGCAGAATCATGAATAACTGGACAGAAAACAGTTGCTTGAATGAGACGTACGCGAAGTGCAGTCAAACTGTCGACTACTTTTGCCAAGCCGAAGTCCGCAACTTTGACAATGGGAGGGTCGTCTTTGGTGAGAAGCACATTCTCAGGCTTGAGATCGCGGTGAGCAATACCCTTGGCATGAATGTACTGAGAAAAATGCAAGGTGTTATGGATATAGTCAGAATAACCTGCGGATGACTCACTGCCAAAGCGTCACAAATCTGAAAAGTGATGCCCTTGGCTGCAGACTCAGCTAGAGAACGGTAAGCATCAGCGTTTTTAGAGAGTTCTTGGATACGTACAAATGCCTTCCCTAGAAAGGATGTAATCCAACAAATCTCCTCCCTCAATCAATTCGAGCACCAAATCTAGTAGATCAATTAATAACAGTGTCACGAGTTGACAAGGTATAACATACTGATGTTGGGATCGGAGTCATCCATGAAGGCCTCTTTAAGCTGACAGATATTCGGGTGTTGAAGCTGCTCCAATATGCTGATTTCCCTTGCGAAAGCGGTCGCTTTGCGGGGATCGGCTCCTGGTGTTTGGTTCTGAGTATTCTTCTTGATTTTGTCGGCCTGAATGATCTTGACGGCATACCACTTGCCGGTTTGTCGATGCATGGCTTTGTATACGGATGCAAAAGAGCCCTTCCCCAGCTCGACGCCGAGATCGTAGTGTGCATGAATACCTTCGGTGGCCGGGCCGGCTGCTACGAGACGGAATACAAAGCCTGTGGAACCATTTAGTTGATAGATTGACACGGGCAGCGCAAATACTGACGGTAGTCTTCCTGCCCGTTGTTTTGATGTTGAGGTAGCGGAGTGCCGAATGCCAGCTCATTTCCGTCTCGAACAATCCTGCTTTGACCTTTGCCAACCTTTTGCCCATTGATCTATTGCAAAGTTAGCATTGTTTGCGAATGGACTGTGGACAACCGTACGAATGTGCCATTGCTAGACAAGTCTTGAACGACGACGGCGGAATCCTTATTCGATTGACCATCCCAAGATATCTTAGCGTGTTTGTTGCCTGCAATGGGAGTAGCATGATTGAGAATGGGAATGACGCGGTGGCACACAGCGCAAATGAAAAGGTACGCACTAACTTTGAATCCCGGCAGGATGATCACATTCCCGTCCGGGTTTCTACCAATATCGTACACCGACACCGACTTCCAGAAATCAATCCTCTTCAACGCGGGGGAGCACGGCTGGAGGAAGCCCCAGATGTGCGAGTCGATGCCTTGGGGGTTTTGCGACAGCGGTTGAGTGGACTGCGTTTGCTGGGTGCTCTCAAAGCCGTCGTCGTCGGCCATCATCGCGTCCTCGTACTCATTGGGTGGTTGCATCATGGTGGGATGGGTGTTAGAGGATGGAGATGGTCTTTATCGGTGATTCGAGCGGGCGGTGTTGAAAGATGCTGTTGATATTTGCCGAGAGAGTTGAGTTTGTGGGTCCCCAGCTCAAGAATAGGATACTAATCAACGCGCTGATCGAGAGACTCGGACTGAAGTCGGTGATGAAGTGCAGGAGACGTCGCAGCAGGAACGTACTACACGTTACAAGAAGAAAGCGGACACACTGATTCGCGTGCGGTCGTATAGGAAGGTGGTGGTAAAGGAAAAAGCGAGGCGAATTGGTGCTCCTTCTTATGATATGACTCTTTGACCCACCGCAGTGGCTTCAAACGCGCTCACAGGGTCGTGAATAAGGACAGCCCAAAGCGGCGTGTGGCCGATCGCGGGGATCTCAGCGGGATCTGAACATGTCTTTGTTCATTTCTATGTGTTTTGACAACTAAATTCCCTCATAAACTTCAATAAAGCAGTCGATCGACGACACAATGCTGCTCTACGGCTGATAATTTTGCACGCGCATCTTCTCCAGCATTGTTCTTTGAGCCTTCGGGTCAGGAAGTCACTCTTCGGCATTGACTCGATCTATAAAACGTAAAGATGACCTGTGGACAATGTGCAAAACCAGACAACGTGCCCAATCATCGAGCGAACGAGTCAGCACGAGACTAGTTAACAATGGAAACCTTCGTGCTGCCCTTGATGCCTATACCTACTTCCTGCCATCGCATTTGACAGGGCTGCTGACCCCATATCCAAAAACGCCGGGGCATGGCGTTAATTCAGCTTTGCCATAAGTTGTTATGTGGGGGAAGGTATGTTTCTTCTTCGCGACTCCTGCGACATTCAGATAGTAGTCGAACCGTGCTCTATGAGGGTGCCCGATGGTAGCGGCGAAGTGTTTACCAACGAGAAAGTGGTATGTGGCTATGTGGTTGAACTGGACAACATCAATGAACACGATTGAAAGAGCTCCACTCGATGCTCATATTTCGCGAAGGATTCCGAGCCCACCTCATTCAGAACGTTGAGGGAAAGGAAATGAGAGTCCTGCTGGCTAGTGTCAAAGAGAAAGCAAGCAGCGTATATTGCCTTCTTTCCAGAAACGAAACCAACAGACTCCAGGCAGCCCTCAGCGACGTGTTGGATCATCCGGAATTTGAAGTTTGCCGGTCCAGAGACTCGAGGGCACACGTTGAAGTGCATGTTCAGAAGGCATCAACAGGACACGGTACCCTTCACCACAAACCCCTCACCACCACAAGAAGGTCTTAAGCGCGTAGCAAGCTCGCAGAGTCCGGCGCGTATATTGGGGTTGGATGTTGCGAGCGCAGGTGGGTGATATTCAAATCCAAGGCGTACACAGGTACGATGTGGGCAGTGAATCTGGTTCAATGTAGCGGCTGGAACCCACCCAGGAAAAAGCCTCGATTGTGATCGCCTGTTTAAGAGCACTTCGCGGATATGATCAGCGGATCTAGCTGGATAAAGATGTACTGTAGAGATTAAGAGAGACACGAGGTTTGGCGAGGAACAAATCGTGGCTGCGCTGAATAACGCGGTCCCTGAATCCCGCATTGCCACATCGTCCACTCTAACCGCTGCGCACCGCCTACCTTTTCTCAATCGCTTATATCCCAGACGACTGGCTCGCTCTCCTATCCCCTCCCTACTCTGTTTATCTCTCTTCGTGTGCCTTAAATTCCCGCCATGCGATTCCATAGGTCGGCTGTCTTTGTAACAGCTCTTGCACTCCAAGACTTGGCGGGAGCCTTCCGATTGGGTATCCAAGGGACCCCGGCGAAGCGGTCCTCACGGCGTGGCCTCTCTCGCCGTGCAAGCATTACCGGCGGTCAATCAACATTGACGGACAGCGCCGACATCCAGTACAGGACCAATCTGACCTTGAACGGGCAGAGCTTCGACTGCCTGATCGATACGGGAAGGTGGGCCTTTTATACTCGTGCGCTGCGCGTGTCTGAAGTTGACACGCATTAACAGCGCCGACTTGTGGGTGGCAGGGTCTGTCAGCAATGCTGTTGACACTGGCGCTACGAGCTCCGTGAGCTATGCGGTCGGGGAGGTGCAGGGTGAGCAAAATTTGTGATCATGTTGGAGACTTTTGTGCTGACGCGTCGCAGGCTCGGTCATGACTGCTTCGCTCGGATTTGCAGGCTTCACCGTGAGCGCGCAGGCATACCGTGCGTATAATCCATACTTCTCTTCACGTGTTGCTCAAGCCACATCCAGTTCAAATCTCGCCCGATGGGACCAACCCGGAGGGCCAGGGGCTGATTGGCCTCGGGCCGAGCTTCGGCTCCAACGTTAAATCTGCAGTTGGAACCTCGGCGGGTGATCCAGTGCGTGATACATTTACACCAGACTCTCAGACGCGTTTCTTACCTGCTGCATCAGCCTCTCGATCGAATCTTCCAGACAGACACCTCCACCCCTAACTATCTCACTGTACTCCTATCCCGTTCGGATGATCCCGACGAGCCTTTCCCCGGAAATATCACCATCGGCGAAACAGTGCCCGGGTACGACGCTGTCACCAGCCAGCCTAAAGTCAGCGTTACCTCTGTGCCTTCTGGAGACTCTGGGAACGAGCATTGGCAGGTCCTTTTGGGTCAGTCTTTGCCCTCGATCTCATTAGCCTTGCTCATCTCATTGGTGCAGACTCGAATGGAATTATTGGCCCTGATGGCAATTTCATCACCTACAAAACTCAAGTCCCATCTACGAAGGACACCAGCCAAATGACCGTCGTCTTTGACAGTGGTAAGACAAACGTCTACGCACTGCGGTGTACCAGTCTGAACATTTTCCAGGTTTCTCCTTGCCCCAGGTTCCTGCGTAAGCCACAGCGAAAACCGCCGCGGTAGCTTTTTACTTACCTTTTTACTTATCTTTTCGCAGATCTGTTGCTCAATCTATTTATGGCAAAATTGCTGGCGCCCAGCTCACAAACATCACGGGCCTCGGGACAATATGGCAATTGCCCTGCACGGCGGAAGTAAACCTCACATTCGTATTTTCAGGACAGAAATATCCCATACACCCATTGGACACTGTTCTCAACGGGACCGATCTGCAAATCACGGACGGTAGTGGCACTGACATCTGCATCGGATCTGTAAGATGCTCATGCCAACTCGAATGAGCAGCGCGCTGACTCGATAAAATGCAGTTCCAACCTCTCTCTTTCGATGCCTCGTTCGGCAGTGGCGCTGCACCGACGTTTGATGCGGTTCTGGGAATGGCTTTCCGTGAGTGCTCGCCGGATATTTTTAACGTTGCCGCTGACTGTGGATACAGTCAGAAACGCTTATCTGCTTGTCAACTTTGGCGACTTTGTCGATGGAACCTCTGTCACCGCAAATCCCTACGTGCAACTACTCTCCCTCACCAACAACACCGCTGAAGTGCACAAGGATTTCGTCAACGTCCGTCTCGGCGGCAAGGACACCACCATCAACCTCAACAACGGCAACGGCTCATCCTCGTCCTCGTCTTCGTCATCAACGTCGCCCAAAAATTGGTGGGACAAGCTTTCGTCAACGACCAAGAAAATTATCATCGCATCGGCCGCTGGTGGCGCCTGCTTGATTGTGCTACTACTGGCCTTCTGCTGCTGCTGCCGCTCCCGCGGCGCGCGCGCCAATGCGGGCACGGGCGTCATGGGCTTCGGCGGCCAGACGTACCGGCCCCTCAACGAGCCCGCGCCCGGCGCCGCGACGGAGACGTACGCGCTCCCCAACGTCGGCTACAACCAACCCCCACCCCCAGGCTACGGCAACTACCCGTACAGCCAGCAGCAGTACCAGACTGCGTGGGACCCTAGGTACTAACCTGCACGGACTATCTCTACTCACTTGTTGTTCTATATATAAACGGCTCGGATAATGGACATTCGCATTTCAAACCGCTATTCATCGTCATAACTTCGGGTCGGAGCTGCGCTATCTGACAGCGATAAGCACATCACGGTCGGGACAGGCGTGTCGCGCTTTGCCAGCCTCATGTAGATTGTAGGGCGTATCCGACGATGGAAGGGGTAATGGTGTGGCAGGCTCATCCGCCATTGGCTGCGATGGTATGTTGTGCAGACGTCCCGGATAATCGCCATCTTGAGAGTGACACGACGACCGCGGATGCCGCGCTCCGGTCTCTGACCACGTCTTGTATAGTTCCCCTTACAAAGCCCTACAGCAGCTACGAACAACTGCAACGTCTTACAACGTTCAGTACTCAGCATCTACGCGCTTTTCATGGCGTTCCAACGCCGCGCGGGACCTTGTGACCACGAGCTCGGCGAATTGACTGTGCATATACATTCACACCAATCAGCATTTCAAAGCACCACAGCAGCACCTTGCACTAGCCACGGATTAATTTCAGGGTGCATCGCGGAGATGAAAGGAATAGGAGACGTGGTGGCACTAACGGCAGGCACCGACCTAATATCGCTTACGTAACTAGGCTCTCACTCGCTGCTACGATCACAATTCATGCACTGCCGTGGCTTCGTGCACCGTGACGCTGGCGGGCATATAAAAGGCCAAGCCCGCAGCGCACAGAACCTCCCACGCACCGTCTCCCCGCCCCTCCAACTCCAACATGGGCGTGTTCGCTCGGCATCCGCGCTACACCATCGCGCTCGTCGCGGGCCTCTTCGTCACCGTGCTGCTCCTCTCGAACGCGGACCACCGGCGGCTCACAGATTTCTACTACTCGGGCTCACGCGTGGAGGCGCAGATACAGCTGAGCGAGGGCTACTACAAGCTCGCGCTGGGCGAGCGGCGGCGGCTCATCGAGAAGTGGGGCCCGACGCCCGCGGAGGTCGTGTCCTTCCCGTCGAACGCCAACGAGTACACCCTCTGTGCGTAGCTGGCTTTCTGAATCGCGAATCGCGCTGACTGGTGTGTGCGGCAGGGGACTTCTTCACGCCCGCGTTCCAGTGCCCGCACCGCATGCAGCGCATGGGCACCCTGGTGCGTCGGTCTCAGAGCTTCCGTGCGGGGGGCTTGCTGACGCTGACGCGTGCGATAGGGCGACGGCGGCAAGTGGGTCTGCGGCTTCGAGCGCATCGAGAAGAAGGAGAGCTGTGTGATCTATTCTGTCGGTGAGCCCGCCCGTCCACGGTATCTCGTTAATTGGCTCAATCTGTCTTCAGGCATCAACCACGAATCGTCGTTCGAGGCGCATCTGCTGGACCGGGGTCCGGGCTGCCAAGTATGGGGCTACGACTACAGCGTCGACAAGGTGCGCTCTGGGATCGATGCGCGATCGCTCAAGGCCACTGACTGAGTGCCCCAGTTCGGCCCGGAGATCGACGAGGTCCCCGAGCTCAAAAAGCGCGCGCACTTCAAGCCGTACGCGCTCGGCGGTAAAGACGAGCCGCGCAGCACGCCCCCCTACTACACGCTCGCCACGCTCATGGCGATGAACAACCACACCTTCATCGACGTGCTCAAGATCGACATCGAGGGCGGCGAGTTCGACGCCCTCTCCTCCCTCGTCGACGCGTACCCGGCGGAGCTGCCGTTCGGGCAGCTGCAGCTCGAGATCCACGCGCGCGACGAGGCGCAGAGCGCGTTCCCGCGGTTCCTGGCGTGGTGGGAGCGCCTCGAGGCGGCGGGGCTGCGCCCGTTCTGGACGGAGCCGAATTTGGTGTACCTGAACATCTGGCGCGGGTCGCGGCCGGACCTGACTGAGGTGCGTGCGGCGGGCTGGGGCGCGCGGGCTGATTTGCTGACGCGGCGATGCAATGCAGTATTCGTTCATCAACATCCGGGGGAAGCACGAGCTCGTTTCTGACTATAATATGCGCCGTCATTAGATCTAATTCACGCCTTCATTGGCATGTAGCAATAATATCGTCTCCACCAAGATCAGCGGCCCGGGAATTTGCGTGCGTTGGAGAGCGCAAGCCTGAGCGAGGCGCATGTCTGGGAGAACGTGCAGTGTACATGTGTCTATCAGGCCAGCGCTCTTAACGAGGCTTCGCTTGCTTGAACTCTACATGACTGTTGCTCAGCATCAGGGTATCTCGGGACAGTCTGTATTCCAGCGCCGCCTGCCCACGTCGCCTCGCGTCGGCGCAATCACCGCCGTTTTACCGAGGTGGGCGCAGGCGGCGGACTCGAGATTCTACATTGAGCAGAATGCGCATCGCCGTTGTCCGGGGTACTCGAGCTGGACACAGCCCTTGAAGCTTGAAGATCAGCAGCTGTGCAGTGTTATCAAACACAGCAGTACGTGTTCCACATACAATGGCTTGGCAGGAGACGAAGGGACCCCTGAACGTGATCGGAGCTTGTCGACTAATAAGCGCCCGACGATCGTTACCCCTGTTCTCCAGTGTTCACCCCGGTTTCCCCAGCTTTTGAACATGTAACAGCATGTAACAGCATGTAACCTGATCTTGTAGCCTTGAATAGCATGATTACAGATGATTACTCGCATGGATGACTCCGTGTACCCGGAGTTTAATAATACTTGGCGCACGTTCCAGGTCTCGACCCGATGCTCCAAGGCCCCAATTCGAACTGGACGGATTCTGATCTGCGACGTGGAGCTCGAAGCTCAGCCAACCTACCGTGGCGGCGGGTTCTCCCCCGTAACCGCCAGTCGCCACATATATAAACCAGCGCCGCGCATCCTCCACCCCCCACACACCCTCCCCCCACCTACGCTCCTTACCGAACCCTTCAACATGGGCTTCGTGTCCCGCCACCCGCGCTACACCATCGCGCTCATCGTCGGGGCCTTCGTCTCCGTGCTCGTCTTCGCCAACGGCGAGCCCGCCGCGCGCGCGCACCGCCGCCCGTACCCCGTCGCGGTGCGGGGCAAGCGCCCGCCGCAGTTCGGCGGGGGCGTGGAGGACCAGATCGCGCTGAGCGAGGGCTACTACGAGCTCGCGCTCGACGAGCGGCGCGCGATGATCGCGAAGTGGGGCCCTGCCGCGCAGATCGACCCCTTCCCGTCCAGCGGCGAATTCTACACCCTCTGTGCGTCAGGGCGCGCCGCCACCGTTGTAACAGTGGCGCCAGCTGACACGCGTCATATGCTTCAGGGGACTTTTTTACGGCATCTTTCCAGTGCCCGCACCGGCTGCAGCGCCTGGGCACCGGCGTGAGCAGCGCGTCTGCATTATATCGATAGGGACTGACGCGATTTGCAGGGCGACGGCGGGAAGTGGGTCTGCGGCATGGAGCGCGTGGCGGAGAAAAAGGACTGCGTGATCTACTCAGTCGGTGAGGCACCCGTCCCTTCCCCCCTGCGGCGCTGCTGACCTAACGCCGCTGGCAGGCATCAACGGCGAGTCGTCCTTCGAGGCACACCTCCTCGAGCGCGGCGCGGCGTGCCAGGTCTGGGGGTACGACTTCAGCGTCAGCTCGGTGCGCACCCTCTGAATCCCTTCCGCGCCCCCCACGCGTACTCACCCCATGCAGTTCGGCCCCGAGATCGAAAAGGTGCCCGACTTCAAGCGCCGCGCGCACTTCAAGCCGTACGCGCTCGGCGGGGCCGACGCGCCGCACGCGTCCCCGCCCGTCTACACCCTCCCCACGCTCATGGCGGCGAACAACCACACCTTCGTCGACATCCTCAAGATCGACATCGAGGGCGCCGAATTTGCGACATTGGATGCGCTGATCGACGCGTACCCCCCCGCGCGCGGGGCGTGGCTGCCGTTCGGGCAGCTGCAGATCGAGATCCACGCCAGAGACAGTGAATATGCCAAGTTCCCGCGGTTTTTGGAGTGGTGGGAGCGCCTCGAGCGCGCGGGGCTGCGCCCGTTCTGGACGGAGCCGAACCTCGTCTACGTGAACCTCGTGCAGGGCGTGCGCCCCACGCTCGCTGAGGTGCGCTTGCTGCGTCTCTCTCTTTTTTTCGTGCGCGGAGCTGACGGTTGCGTGCAGTACTCGTTCATCAACATCCGCGGCAAGCACGAGCTTGTGTCCGATTTGCACCTCCAATAGGGTCTGTTCAACAGCAGATGCCTTGTACAAAACGAAAACGCAGCCGACCTATCATTAATGCCACATGCGCTGGCGCTCCGAACTGGATTGGATTAAATTAACCATCTCCTGTATCTAACGGACTTGCATTGAGTAATACCCACAGATCCAGTTGTATATACACAGTTAATGCGGATGGACCTCTATTTGCTTGCATGCCGCGCGTTGAGTTAGATTGAGATTTCAGCCGGTCTTGAGGGTGCAACGTGAAATCGACACTGGGAGATGTTTATGTATGATAGATTGCAGCAATGAGAAGGATATCGTGACCAACAATGCAAAAACGGTATAAACACTTCGAAGGGTAAAAGGATTAAAGATATCTGGCAAGCGCCACTAACCAAACACCACACAAAACGGAGCAGAAACCACTAGAGATCGTCCTCGGGATCCCACCGCGAGATCTTATCCAGCGGCTGGAAATAATACTGCTTATACTTCTTCGTCTCACTCCTTTTCGCCGCGCGCGGCATCATGCTCCGAATCAGCCCCGCGCGCTCCTGGTCCGCATCGCGCTCCGGCACATAGAACCACTTCGCCTCCAGCCCCCGCGCCCGGTCCCGGTCGTCCCGGAAGCTGCTCTCGACCTTCCCGAACATCCCGCACGCGCGCAGCCCCGCCTCGAGCGCGGCCTCGACGTCCCCCGCGCCCGCGCGCAGCCCCGGCCGGCTCCCCGCCATCGACGCGAGCAGCGCGGACGCGGGGAGGGCGGACGCGCGCGCGACGGCGAACGCCTCGATCACCATGCCCTGCAGCTCTGCGACGCGCGCCGGCGGGAGCTGCGCCGGTTGGGGCGTCGGTTTGGGCTCGGAGTGGCTGGGCCGGCGCTTGCTCTTGTTCTTGCTGGGCGCGCTCGAGGGCCCCGCTGCGGACTCGCGTTCTTTGGCAGGCACCTTCGCGCGCTTGCGCGTCGGCGCGTCCGCCTCGACCGCTGCCTCCTCCTTCTCCTCCTTCGCCTTCCGCTTGCCGGACACGGTCCTAGGCCGCGGCGCAGGCGCGGCGTCCGCATTCGACGAGCTGGCCTTCGGCTCGAGCGCCTTGCGGCTTTTCGGCGCGCGCTCGTCGCTCGAACTCGACGCCTTATTCGTTTTATGCGCATCCTTCTTCGCTTTCTTGACGGGCGCCTGTTTGGAGATAGGCACGTCCACCACCATCGGCGCCGGTGTCGGCGCGCGCGTGTCCGCGAGGTCCATGCACTCCGTCAGCGGCGACGACGGCGCCTCCACTGTTAATTCTGTTAATCCTGCCGCGCCTGCAGGCGCCAATTCGGGCGGGACATGTGACGAGGGCGTCCGGATCATGACCTGCGCGTTCATATTCGACGTGTCCGCGAGGGGCTGCTTCTCGGCGGCGGGCGGCGCTTTCTCGGGCTCGGCTGATTCTGGGGTAGGGAGGGAGACGGCTGAAACAGGTAGGGGAGTCGGCTCGCGCGGCGGGGGTGCTGCTGTTTCTACTGGCAATTCAGGGATGGGCGTTGGCTCGCGCGCAGGCTCCACCGCCAATTCGGGCGGCGCGGGGGTCGGCTCGGGGGTGGGCATCGACCCCGCGCAGGACGGCGCGGCCGGCGGGGGCGACGCCGTTTTCGCCTTCGCCGTCCGGAACGCAGCCGCGAAATCGAGCGTCGCAATCGGCGGGATCAGCGCGCTGTCGTCTGCCTCATCCTCTTCGTCCGAGTCCATGGGGTTAAGCAACGAAGAAATCTGGGCCCATATAAGTTGGCTACTAGGTACGAAACATATGGGCGCGCTTACCTTGGTCTTGCTGGACTGCTGCGGGGGCTCGGCGTCGTCGTCGACGAGCATGTCCTCCTCCGTCGTGTAGTCGTCCTCCGGCAGCGCGTGCGCGACGGACACCGGGGACATCGGGGGAGATGAGGGCGGGAGGGGGGACGACAGGCGCATAGTACGGGCGGCCGGGGCTACGGGGCTGCTCGCACGCGGCAGGTCGGAGTGGACGCCCAGTTTTCGGATATTTCGCTTTTCAGCAGCGGCGGGTGGAGGCGCGGCGGAGGTGGAGGCGCGCGGGGGTGCGCGCGAGTAGGTTTTCATGGGGAGCGGGCTGCTCTTCCAGCGGCCGCGCTCGGAGGAGAGCGCGAAGCGCGAGTGCACGCCGCCGTCTTCGTCCTCCTCTTCGTCACTCGAGTCCGCCCACGCTGTGCCCGCGGGCTCCGTGTCCATCTCGGCGGCCCACGCGGGCCCGTGCGCGCCCCAGGTGGCCCGCGCGGGCGGCAGGGCTTTTATTGGGTGGCCCGCGTACGGGCGGGCAGCAGCGCCCCAGGCGGGCGAGATGTCCTCGGGCGGGTCGGAGTAGTCGGAGGCGGCGGTTTGGGAGGAGAGTCTGCGGGCGTGCTGGAAGTAGGTGCGGCCTGGGGGGGACGACGAGGTGAATGGGGTGACGAGCATGGGGGACGAGGGTGCGGAGGGGCTGGAGTCGTTGCGGGCGTCGAGGTCGTACGGGCGCATGTCCTCTGAGGGCGCACGGGGGCGGCGGGGGAGCGAGGGGGGCGGGCGGTGGACGAGGTGGGCGAGGTTCATTGAGGTCGGGGAGGGGAAGAGTGATCTTATCCGGCATCCGAACCCCGACACCTCACCGACAGTGCGGCGTGCGAAAACGATCAACACTTCAACGGGGTCATGTGCCGCGCCCGCGTGCTGCCGTCACCATTTCTCCTTGCACCAATCCACCATGCCCCGCTCCGCAGACACCGCCAGCTTCAAGGTGCGCGTCCCCTATGTCGTCGGGCTGTCGCTCATCTCCCCAGTTTAACCACACGATGATCCGGGTCAAAGACCCCAAGGCGTCGCTCCATTTCTACACCGAGGTAGGCAGCGCCCGCGGATCGCAGTCGGATCTAACGCGCACCGCAGATCCTCGGGATGGACCTCATCTCTGGTGAGCCCCGCGCTGCGCGCCCCGCCCCCGCCCGCTCACCCGCGCAGAGATGAAGAACGCGGACTTTACGCTCTACTTCCTCGCCTTCGACCACGGCGACGGCCTCTCCCCCGAAGAGAAGGCGCACACCCGCTTCTCCCGCGAAGGTGCGCGCCCCGCTCTCCCACAACGAAGCACGCGCTGACCGCACAGGCGTCCTCGAGCTCACGCACAACCACGGCACCGAGTCCGACCCCGCGTTCGCGGGGTACGCGTCGGGCAACAGCGAGCCCGGCCGCGGGTTCGGGCACCTCGCGATCACCGTCGGCGACGTCGACGCCGCGTGCGCGCGCTTCGAGGCGCTCGGCGTGCCGTTCAAGAAGCGCCCGAGCGAGGGCAAGATGCGCAACATCGCGTTCATACTCGACCCCGATGGGTGCGTGCGCTCAGTCTGTGATATGGCTTTGCTAACGTGGTCACTAGCTACTGGGTCGAGATCGTGCCCGGCGTGATGAACTGAGCGCTGCGCGGGAGATTGTGTATAGCAGATCATGTATCGATAACACTGATGACGTCGCATGTCCCAGCGCGTGATAGAAGCCCGCCACCATCCAGAGGCAGCAGTTGTTGGCATATCCGATTATCAGCCTGCTTCTTATCACATCTTGCTGATGAGCATTCTGGTGGCACGAGGCCGCATTCATCGTTTACGCTGTGTAGCCCGGACATCTCAGTGTATGTGAACGATTAGACTCAGCAAACAAATAAGGTATGTAACTAGGTACCGACTAGCTACAAATGGACTCCAGATCGAGGGATCTCTCGGTGGCGCTGCCCGCCTCGGGACGGCTCGGCGGCCCGAAGCGGGATATGGATTCACAACTGCCTTCAACTGCTCAGCGTGACGCTCCAGCTTATGAAAACATCAGTGCTGCTTGTCATGAGCTCCTACAAGACCCCTATAGTCATGGGGCATAACATATGCGAAGAACACTGGTAAATTATGAGGTCGAGTTCGTGAAGTTCGTTTTTTGCAACATTGGATACACAAACCGATTTTGAACAATACGAATACGTGTCAGAAATTGTGGTTTTTGTCCCGTTCACCCGATGAGAACGGCGAAGAGAAGGGATAAGGGCTCAGCGGGAGAATGTCACAGTACACTTCTGGCTGGCAGGTATATATGGGGCAATATACGTGAGGAGCGACACAAGGGAAAGCGCCAAGCATCCGAGTCATTTTTCCTTGGCCTGATTTGTGACGATGAAGCTGGCATGGGGTTAGGAGAGATTAGAAAGGAGGGGCTGAAAGGGCGGAAAGAGGGTGTCAAAATGGTAGTACAATGGTAGAGGGGGGAATCAAGATAAAGCATGTCTGCAAATAGTCAAGATGCTATATGGGGGATCATATTGATCCATTGGATGCTCTGATATCCAGAGGGAGGGAGGTGGCGGAGAGTGGTAAAAGACAAGACAGCGATGCCGATGCGGCAAATCACGTATACAAGAGCGAAAACGCCCGACAAGAAAGTGATTCCTTGCAGCCCGCTCCTCGTGACCAGGGATCCGACGCCCACTAGTAGTGGTGCACTGGTTATGAAGACTGCACACATGCGCCACATCGCATTTTCCACGGTCGTCGGGAATGTGTATGACCAGGCGACACAATGTATCGCGCCAAATGCCGTTGCAACTATCAGGGCAATGAAGCCAGCCCTACTCGGGATTTCATCGTTTGTTAAATCCGGGTTGTAGCTTGAAAAGCTGAATTTCCAATCCGGGCTGTGGAATGGATCGCGGTCTGAGGGTTCTATGTTCTGGGGATCATGACCTTATGATGTGATGAATTTAGTCTGACATATGTCGCTACCGTGATGTGACGCACATATGACTCTTGTCGGACAGCCAACGCTGCATGGCTTGTACCACCACACAGCATACATCGCAAATGTGATCACCGTGTAGGCAAGGGTCATGACCTCCAGCTCTGACATTTCAAGACCTCGAATGCTCCGTGTGATGCACTGTACCACGAACCATAACGTTTGGACCACCGCGATTGTTTTTGAGAGTGCGTCAGTCTTGCTTTTATCTTGTATCTCTACCAAAGTTGGCGGGGCAAGCAACTGTTTCTCCACGAGCTGCAGGACCTCACGGAAGGAGAGATTTTTTATAGGCTCGCCCTTCCTGTAATAGTAAAAACCCCCCATGATGATGTAGAACGCATGCACGATGGTCCATACTCCGAAATATTAGTTAGAGAAATGGTCTCAGATTAATCAATGAAGCAAAGAAGCTACCTTCTTCAGTTCTGCCGAGGTGTGCTTCACCGTCCCCTACCACGAGATGAGTCAGCGTAGGGCGTGACAGAAGTAGTACGGAGACATACATGCATACAGTTTGGCTTTTTCTGGTCCTTCTTTGACTCTAGCCAAGTCTCTCCGCCACCGTCTTTCCAAGCGTTGTAGGATCCGAGCGTCGTCTACTCGAGGCAAGGAGTCAGACCCCTTTTCTGCATAATGTCCGGACCTTCCATGGTATCGTGGTGTTAACTTGCCGAGGTGGATACTTATTAGTTTCTTCGACTCACGAAGATTTAGCTTTCAGCCTGGCCTGTTCCAGCAACCCCGCGTATTCCCGCGCTTGGAGGAACTGCTGCACAGCCCATGCGAGAACCCACTCTGGGATAACCACTGTCATGATGACGAGACCGATCCACGAAATGTGCACCCTCAGCCAGCTGTATTTGGGATGTGGAATATCACGATGGACCGCCACCCAAGCGCAGGCAAACATCGTCCCAAGACAACTGATTAGAATCTGAGAAAAAGTCCGGCAGGCGTCAATATCGTTGCAGGGTGGTTCTGGCGGTAGAAGCGGATTGCTTGTCAATGCAGGGCTCAAAGACAGAGAGGGGTCTGCCGAGCTGTTGGTGATGGGAATAGACCAGCATAACTGCGCGACGAGAGTCAGTGAGAGAAACACCAAAGTAGGGGGCATTGTGCGGCAAGGGAAAAGCTAGACTTTGATGTCCCTATTTAATAAGATCATAGCTAAACTGTAACTTTAAACAGCGGTATATATACATACCTGCGTGCAGGATGCTGAGCGCTGGCAGGCAACACGTTTTGCGTTAATGCCGCGTTCGATTTCTGCCAGACGCCCGCATTGTGGTCAAGTTGCTGGCCAGGTAAATTTCAGGATCCGGTTACATTTAAATACTGACACGCCGTTAGATGCTAGGGAATCAGCTGAGAAATAAGGAGGATCAACCTCCAGCATTTATTAGCGCGCGGGAGGGTTGTGACAAGGAGTTAGGCGCTCACAGCGGTGCTGTAAAAATCGTGAGAGAGGGTGACTCATGATCAGCTGGGTGTCGGAACTAAACTTGCAGAAATATTTGTCTCGTTATCCAGTCTTTGTGCGTAATAACACGGGAGAGAAAGAATTCGCACCTGAATAGCTGTGACGTATCGAATAATCGAGAGCCGAGGCCAAATAACAATTAGTACCCGAGCCACCGTGCGTTTGCATTGCGAATGTATACTGCTGGCAGATTCTCCAACAGCCATCATTATCCTCTACAGGTCTGTGTGCTCCGAAAACACAATGCCTGGTAGAGTGCTTGTAAAAATGAGTACTTTGTGACCGCCCACACGACCTTCGTATTGTTGATTGGTTAAATGAGAGCCGAGTCCATGTTGCCAAGCCCGAGCCTGATTTTGTTAGCCTCGGTTCTGGTTGTCGCCTTCGGCGCACGGGTAGCGGTAGTCGAGGAGCGAGGCCATCCCCCTTTACGTAGAGCTATGTAGCGCTGCGCCGAATCTCAGTACCACTCAGTACCACTCAGTAGACCGCCATGGACGGTCGGTCAGCGGGTGGGGCACCGCGGTGCTCCTGGGTCGATCGGACCATAGCTATAATATAAGCCACCAGTGGGAGTTTCTAAAATCCATAGGCACAGCGATTCAACTCCGGGTTCAGGTCGGACGGGAAGGCGGAAAAAATTGGTCTCCAGATGGAGAAGTACCGCAAGAGGCAACATTTTTGGTGGGCTGGAGGGATTGTATTAGAGAGTCTTGGGTTAGCCGCTGCCTAGTCACGTTTATCGAGTCGACGACCACGACGGTCACGTTCATGATCAAGTCTGACAGCTAATTGGTACTCTTTAGTCGCGTTTTCAAAATAAGACGAGTCTGCTCTTTTTTTGTAATCTGTTTGCATCAAATGTACATACAAATTAACTTGGCCTGCGAACACAACGTACCGAGTCTAGCCAATCATTGCAAATTGTGCGATAGTCACAGGTCGTCCGGATAGGTAGGTACTTCAGTCTTCACCGCACCATGCTCCTTGAGCAGCCGCATGATGGTCATACGTGAGGGAGAGGAAGAAGGCCATGGTAGGCGCCCACCCTTACGTAAGCGCAAGTAACCCGACTTGTCACGAGCGTTCGTTTTTCATCAACGACGTTCATTCGTTGGCCTTGCGACATTTTTCACTCAATCATCATCAATCGTCATGCTCTCGTATTACGCAATGACCATGATATCAAGAACGGCGGCGCTGAACGTCAACGCTTAACCGTGCGATGATCCAATCCGCCACAAAGGATCGCTATCCAAACTGATGTCGAATGGCACATGGATGCTTGAAGTTCTCCTGAAATAGTCCATTCGGTGGTCTTCGGGGAGTCGCGAGGGGCTATAATGGACTTTCCATCGATGTGAGTATAAGCATCATGTCAACAACACTGCAAAAGGTCGACCAGGTTAAGCTATATGCCGCCTCGGCTGACGGCCGAGGTCATCTGCAGAGCATCATTGAGAGTCCGTATCATATATACGCATCATTGGGGATTGATGCTGATTCTTTCATTTGCAGGTAAGCAATAGACTCATCCCAAGTTGAACCTTTCATCCGCCACACTCTATGAGATCGCGTCGCTTGTCAGTCATTTACGCGCTCTTCTCCCTTGGCATTTGTATCTGCGCCGCTCCACACCAGCAGATGGGCATCCACAAGACCGCCAGCCCATGATGGCTCTCGGAGTGCCGCTCAAAATATCTTCCCCAGGCATTGACCTCCCGCCTTTTGTCATTAGCGGCTAGGCCATGCATCTGGGGATTGCCCGAATTTAGTGCCATCTAGAGTGGCGTGTTGTGCCATCCCGTGGCAATGACGTCGGCTCCTCAATTTCGCGGCGACTCTGGCACGATGCCGCCTGGAGTACGGCTCTGTCGTACTCTCGTCCCACGGCACTGAAATCTACAACATTATCGAGTGGCAATCGAGCAATCCTGAGGCTAGGATAACCTCATATAATCTCAGCTGATGCTGCCTGAAGCGCGCTGCCAGCGTACTCTTGATATTGGCACCCGCGCCGGCGCCATTCTCTACCAGCAACTGGACAATTGTAAGACCACCGCCTCGTGATGCATATGCTGCCTGACGCGACTTAACCTCTGACTGCACACGTTCGTTTTGACACCGTTTTGCTACTCGCGATGTTCGGCAGCTCATACTAGTCGTGGCGCGTGCCCGACGTGTCCGGGCAATGATTGACAGTGAGGGTGTGTTTTATGGGGTGACGAAGGCAATCGCTAATCAAAAAGGCAGATTTCTGACGTCGCTGCTGAATTGCTTTGCCAGTGGCAATGCCTGCGTGATGCTGCATGTGCGAAGAAAGTTCAGCTTGAAATCAAGCATTATATCAGGCTGAGAATAAGCTTGGATGTTGTTGGATCCAGTTATTCTTTGCGACGAGCTGTTGAAGATCAATATCACGCGCCTCTGCACGATTCTGCATACAAGTTATAAGTTGGAATCTCCTTTGTGGCGAGGGGCGGGCTCGAATCGGGCCGGTCCAATAGCGGCCTAATAAGCGCGCGCTCCAACTTCGAATCGGCCGCGCTCCGTGACGCTGATGATTCCGACCCTTTCTCAACCACATGCCCATGCAGCTTCGCACACCTTTCCGGACATGACATAACCAAGAAGCTCAACTCTCAGCCCTTCGAATGCAGTCAGCTGGTCGCTGCATCAGAACAAGACAGAATACGAGGGATCATGCGTCATGAGAGAATGATATAAATCTGAGGACTGAGACTTCATTTAGCTGCATCATCGTAGGCTGCTCGACTATCCGGCGCTCAGAATGCGGCTCTGTTACTCTAGCGCGCTCGTCGCCCTGTGTCTATCTGCCTTGTCTCTGGCGGAAGTCTTCGATCTGTCGTCGCTCGAGTGGAGCTTGAAAAATGCTAATGGATCGATCCATATTCCTGCTACTATTCCCTCACAAGCGCATTTGGACCTTCATAAAGCTGGAATCACCACCGAGCCTTTGTTAGGCATCAACGGTGAGTTCTCCTTGTGGTATATTGCCATTGAGTCTTCGCTAATAGGGTGTTGCAATACATAGACTATACTCAGCGTTGGGTTGTTTTGGATAATTGGACGTACACTGCAGATCTTTCGCCGCTAAAGGAGCATCTAGCAGAAGATGCGACTGAACAGACGTTGCTAGTATTCTACGGTATTGATACAATCGCAAACATCGTGAGTCCAACACCGTTCTTTGGGATCGTAGGCTTACCAGCGTCCAGACGTATGCAGGGCATCCAGTGGCTTGGGTAAACAACCAGTTCAGGCAATATGTATACAATGTTTCGGGCCTCCTCGCATCAAATGGGGGCCATGACTCGGACACGAACTTGACAGTATCCCTTGAATCGGCGTGGTTATATGGCTTGAACGTCACCTCTCGGCCGGATGCAGAGCATTTCCCAGAGTCGATAAGTGATGATGTACGTACTTTGAAGCCTACTTCAAATCAGAGGTTGACCCTTGCACTCGTAGTATGAGTATCCTGGGGTACGGTATTATATCCGGAAAGTCGCATCTGACTTTGGCTGGGACTGGGTGAATGCATTTGCGCGTACTACTTGCACTCTACTGACATCTATATCAGGGTCCTGCGTTTGTCCCAAGCGGTAGGTGCTTCAGGGACCGACTTGTGAAACTTAGCTTACACCTTGTCACTTGCAGGTATATTCCAACCAGCTTATCTTATCACTCTCGACAAACAACCTAAGGGCTCTGATGCTACATCTTCTCAATCCAACGCTGTCTTTATCGAAGAAAGCTCCATAGACATCTACAAAGTCGGACAGAACTTCTCAACGGCGCCTGTCCAGACGGCTGATTGGGTAGTAAACGTGTCGCTGGCTATTAGGTCTCCATCCTCGTTCTCAAAGCCCTTTTTGAAGCTTTCGATTCCTGAATTGAAACTAGAATCTCAGAACCTTCCTGTGTCTTCAATCAACACGACAGCGAATGACGCTACGTGGGTGCAGGCCACTTGGCACATTCCTGACAGCATACCAGAACGGTGGTATACACACGACCTCGGGACGCCGAAGTTATACAATCTCACCATCGCGCTCAGCTCTGGATCGTCTCAACTTGCATCGTTCACAACGACTACTGGCTTCCGTACTACATCAGGAAGTCGGACGGCGCTTGCTATGGCCAGTTACAGTTTCCGAGAGTCGTGGCAGGTTTCTGCGGCATATAGAGCTATACAACGCAATTACAAAGGAGATGCAAACTTGGCAGTATATATGTAACTGGGGAAGATTACTTATAAGATTATGAAAGAGTGCAAGTTCTCGCACTCGATTTGCAAAGCAGGTGAAATATATTCGAGTGACTTGCCAAGTGGAACAAAGTTCTCAGTGCCATTGCGAATGACTGGCGGACACGTCGCCGAGATGGTGAGCCTTTGGAAGTAATGGATAGGCATTACAGGAAATCGTAGTCACATGCCATCGCTACGTCCAGCTCCCCATCTTCAGGCCCTGACGCATCGTCGTCATCTTCCTCCGAGTCCCCATTCTCTTCGTCCTCATCATCGCTTTGATACCAGCCCGCTTCATTGTCTCCTTCGTCGTCACCGGCGACATCCATGAAGTCATACCTATGGCTAGGGATCCGAGTCATACTAAACCATCGTACCTAGAGGACCTCCATCTGTTGCTCAGACACGCTCTTCGAGGCGGTGCTGGTGTGAAAATGCTAAACGTGGAAGACTCCCAACTCGGGCATACCAGTGAGAGCGGTGGGCCAAAGACAGTGTTCGATGGTTGACGGGTCAGCGACATTGCAGGGGGCACTGGAGTGAATTTGTTCGCGCAAACAGCAGCATTTTATACCTCCAGCAGATGAGATATCGGGTTAGTGGCGCATAAGCTCATTCAAGCACGAGGGACCAAAGAGAGAGAAGTTGAGATTGTTTCCGCACGATCGAGCGCGGTCAGAGTCCATCAGCGCAGCTTTTTGCTGGACTAAACATCCGAATCTCAATCTCATATGTGATTTCCCGTGGGAAGGTGAGATTCCTGCCTTGAAACCAACGCGACGGCCAGTCCATTTCTCAATCCCTTCTTTCATCTCTTCTTGCATGTCAAGTTGGAAGGCCTATAAGACGGTAAGTCGCTGGATCCGTCACACCATGTTCAACCTAACCATTTTCCCGATCTCATTCGCGATGTCTGCAACCCGCACTCCAGCTCTCACTGCAGTTCCCACTCTTGACGCTACCGAACTTGCTAATCGGAAACACAAGTACACGACCCTCGAAGCTCAGCATGCCGTGGTGCCATGTCGATTGAGTAAACGGCAAGTCCATGCATATCATTTTGTTGAGATATACACTGACCGGTTGCAATGCTGAGACTGCCCAGATGAACATAGGCTGTGGGCTGTATCTAATCATATATGCATTTGCCTACCTACGAGATCTGGTTGCCGGGAGCGACCGTCACACGGGGTTGCTCGCCTCAGGGGACGTTGAAGAGTCTTCTCCAGAGTCAGTCCCCCATCGTCTACAAGTACACCATCTGATCTTGTTGTGCAGGAAGGATACTCTTTACCGCTCGTATATGGAGCTCATCAAAAGAGCTCCGTTACTCAAGAATTTGCTTGACAGGACGAGGAGGAAACCGTTGCGGGACTATATTGAAATGTATGTGACCACTCTTTGTCGTGATACACAAATCTAACATTTTCATAGCTATGCAAAGGGTCAAACATTGCGCATGGGAACGGCATAGCAAAATCAAGAGTGCGACTGTCGGCTAGGTTGACGCTCTGTTCGGCACTTCATCCCCAGACTCGTTTTTGGTCACTGCACGCTCGTGGCTAAGCTTCCTTTCATCATCCTTCCTAAATCCCCTGGCAAATGCCAAAGCTGTACATTCTTTTCTGTGTTCGGCACAATATAAAATCTGTTCATCATACGAGAATCTCTGGAAATAATTGCTCCGGCCATTAAAATTACAGTGATTAGTTCAGCGGCACAGTATACATGAGCTCTTGCAATTTGTCGCAAATTTCCCAGCCTTATAACACATTGCAACGTATTAGCTTTTAAAAGGGTTGCAGAGTGTTGGAAAGTTTTTAATGAGTGGCATTTGCTCTATTGCCTTCCCCAGTGGCGAAACACTGAAATTATTTCAATCATTTTAAAAGCTAATACGTTGCAACGCAATGCAAAGCTGGCTGCAACATATCCACTGTTTTCAGCGTTTATGACCTATCTAAAGCCATGCAAGGGTTTTACAACGCCGTGTTGTTTTTCCTGATGTATTGAGCTCGTGCAGTCGCCTTACTCAAACAAGGAGGTTGCCGAGCGGGGTATCACGCCCGGGGATCAATGGCACTTTGCGATCAATGGAAAGACTTTCTACAGCAAGGGGACGAACATCATACCTTTCGATCCGTTCTATGCGAGGACTACAAACGACGATGTTAGGTGGATACTGGAAAGTGCTGTCAAGAGCGGCCAGAACATGGTTTGCTCCTTTACATCGTATTATCTTCATTCCATTGAATCATCTGGTTTTCAGCTCCGAGTTTGGGGAGGAGGCAACTATCAGCCTTCCGATTCAGCAACAGCAGGCGGCGTGTACGACTTTTACTCGGCTTGCGATGAGCTTGGTATCCTCGCCTGGAGTGAGTTGATCTTCTCCGACACCGTCTATCCTGTCAATGGCTTTCTGCTGGAGTCCATCGAGCCGGAAGTCAGACAGAACGTGCGGAGAATCAACAGGCATCCGAGTAATGCTCAATGGGCGGGAGGAAATGAGATTGAGGGCATAGTCACGGGGTCTGAAAGTACTCTTTCCAATGGTCAACAAATCCTAGATGAAGTGAGTACTTTATTTGGTAGCGAAGACCTGGCATTGACCTCGTCGCAGTTTCTCTATTTGTTCCAAGACTTCTTGTATAACATTGTTACCTCAGAAACGCGCTCTGTAAGTCGATTACTTCAGTCATTGATATTATTCTTATATCCTTGAAAAGGTTCCATATACAGATTGCTCTACCACAAAGGGAGTGCTGAGCCTCGACCCGTACGAACTTAGGCTCAACAATGCCACTGCC
This sequence comes from Athelia sp. TMB, assembly GCA_014898675.1. Taxonomy (NCBI): domain Eukaryota; kingdom Fungi; phylum Basidiomycota; class Agaricomycetes; order Atheliales; family Atheliaceae; genus Athelia; species Athelia sp. TMB. Next base: position 14,899 of record JACXVL010000113.1, on the reverse strand, counting down.
GGGGAGATTTACGGAAATTCCGAGCGTTATAACTATGACGCAACGCAAGCTTTCAATCTCAGCACGTATCCAGTGTCTCGGTGCGTTGGCAAACAGACTGAAAGGAGAGTTGGAGACTGACGGGCCGATTCGCAGGTTTATCAATGAGTTTGGGTAAGCCAAGCTGGCTCAGTTTGGATTGCACCATATGCTCATCGGCTGCAGATTCCATTCAATGCCATCATTCTACAGTTGGGAGGACGTGCTATCTTCGCCCGACGATTTCAAATTCAACGGTGTTAGTTCATGCTCCCTAACATCTTGTTCGTGCCTCACATGCTGCTAGACGGTCGTGGAATCGCGAGACCATCACCCGCCAGCGGGAAATCTTTCGTGGCCCAATCCGAACGCACCGCAAGGTCAGGCCCAACTTACCGAGGCTGTCAACATGTGGCTCCCTACTCCAGGCACATCAAATTCAAACCAGACGTTTGCTCAATGGTGCTGGAGTACGCAAGTCTTCCAGAGCATGAATATGGTGGCCCAGATTGCTTGGTACAGGTATGCATACAGTTGCGAGCATTTTGGACTGAAACTCACCTTTAAAATTTCATCTCATGCAGAAGAGGCGCTGGAAAGGGGGAGAATAATCTAGGATCTCTTGTCTGGCAGTTGAATGATATCTGGCAAGGTGTCAGTTGGTCTAGCATCGAGTATTCTGGTACGCGCGGTCATCAGAATCATTTGCTTAAAGTTTAATCGAGAATGGTACAACAGGTCGATGGAAGGTGTTGCAGTATGGACTGACTAACGTATATACACCTGTCATCATTTCGCCATTCTGGACAGCGGAGAACCAAACACTAGAGGTCCTTGTGACGTCCGATGTATTGGACAGCGTTCAAGGCACCGCGCAGCTGACTTGGTGAGCTATTCTCTGCAAAATAAAAACTATTGGCTGACACTGTTGGCCAGGTATGATTGGAATGGAACTGCTCTCAATGTGAGCAAGCAAGACGTTACGGTGCCGAGCTTGAACAATTCAGAGGTGCTCTACGCCTCGGGACTGTCGTCTATAATCCCTTCAGGGCACAACGCATCTGATGTCTGGTTGTTGTTGAACGTCTCAGCTAAAGTTGGCGGGAAGAGTGTCACCAATGAGCAATACGTGGGTCTCAACACTTGACCGCTTTCTCATGTCATCTAATCTTCATTGCTACGATTAGTTCACGCCAGTGTCGCTGGCTGAGGCAAACTTATCCGATCCCCAGATCAAAGTTTCCTCGAAGGTCTCTGGGGATGCGATCTTGTTTACGTTGTCATCGAGCAGAGTCGCTCCATGGACCTGGATTGATCATCCTTTGCACACTATTGGCTACTTCGAGGATTCTGAGTCAGGTGCACCGCTCAACGGGTAAACACGCCTTATGACCGGATGCTTGACACAACCTGACATTGACACTTCACACAGATTTTACTTGGTCCCGGGGATCGAACGAACAGGTACGGTTTCGCGTGATACGCCTTTATTGCGTCAATTACGCGCGAATTTGCTTACGGTCCTCCCACAGTCAAATTCATATTGAATGAAGCGCTTTCAACGGTCAAGCCCAACCCTGCTGATTTTGTGGTTAGATCCTTGTGGAATAATACACATGTATGAGTAAAGTTCTGGATCCCGTAATGAAATAACCTCTCAGGCTCTTTAAGCTTCAAGGGCTCCGACATGTCCGAAGTTGATGTCGACGTCGAAGCTGCTTCTTTAACTCCTTTTTGAAAGGCAGCATGGCACAATCACGGATGGTGCCTTTGCCTGTCACCACCTGTCTTTGTTGAGGGAAGCGATCGAGCACCCTCCCCGAGTCTGGATTATGGCAATGGATCTCGTGAGCTGGTTCAGGGCCGAAAGTTGATGGGATGTCTTTCATTGCCGGAGACACCCAGAGGTAACGTCGGCAGATTCCTGCGAAGAGGAGCAGTGAATTTGATTATCACTCTGCCACTACATGCCAAGCATGCTGACACCCGTCAAACGCCGTCCTGCCACACAGCACCCAGGCTCGAGGAACCGGCGGCACAGTCTAATCGAGAGGTGTTATCTGAGAAGCACATGCGGGGATGTTTGACAGAGTAATTCGGCTCCGAGGATAGGGTGCAGGAAAATTATTTTTATTTGTAAAGATACGGTAATGTTCAGTCGAGAGTCCGAGTATTGATAACAGATTGAGAGAGTGAGAGTATGAGACAAATAATGCTCTAGTCCGATCCAAGACGGAGGAAGTGTGGTAGTCCATGAATAATTAAAATTAAAAGCAGTCCGTCTCCCCCGGCCCCAGTCTAGAACTCTGAGTAAACAAAATATACAAGACGACCTTCATCGTCTGATGAAGCGCATAGGCACGGACTCTGGCGGCTGTAACGTCAGCGCACCGGCTTTCCGTCCTGCGAGCACTTTCGCGGTGCGGGCCGCGTCCCAGCCCTCGCCAAGCTCGAGGCGATGTTCCCGCAGAAGCGTGAAAAGCACCGCGACAAACTCCACCGTGGCGAACTTCTTCCCCGAGCACGCCCGGTTCCCCTCTGAGAACGGTAACCAAGTGCCCTTTGCAGGCTTGAGGAGCCCATGCGACGATGTCGTGCCCTCGAGAACAGCCGAAGATGGCTTGCGGGAGAAGGACGGCCGCGATGCATGGCCGTTCTGATGGGCCTTTAGCGGGGAGAGAGTGGATGTCGGGGAGAGAGAGAACGTGGGCGAGGGCGGTGTGCTGAGCGGCTTCTTCTCGCGCTCGGGTGATGGTGGCCGACTCGAGGTGGGAGTGAGAAGCGGTGCAGCGCCGTCACCACCTTCGATTATCCAGCGGGCGGGCTGCCACTCGGTGGCGTCGTCGCCCCAGACTTTCGGGTTGCTGTGGATGCCAGTGCCGTTCACAGATATCCGGGTGCCCTCGGGGATCACATATGTGCGACCTTCAAAAGAAATAGCCTGATCGCTGGCGGTCCATTTATTGGTCATGCCTGTTGGTGTGTAAATGCGCAGGGTCTCCGACTGAAACAGGAAATTAGTTAGGGTGCAGCAGGGATAGGTAACGACTTACCATGATTGCAAAAGTCCATCGTGCTCGGTTGAAATCAATTTCGTATTCTAACTCGCTCCGCCCTTCAGCAGCAGCCTGAGCATATACGCTGTCGATTTCGTTGAGCAAAATCTTCTGAATATCCTGACGCTGGGCCAGAAGCACCAGAGCATAGTGAAGTGTGTTGGCGGTGGTCTCATGGCCAGCAAACAAGAAAATGAAGGCGTTGCCCAGAACTTCCGTCGAGAGCATGGTCCGGCCCTCCTTCTCATCCTCCTCGTCCTCGGCACGGGTAAGCACAGTCATCAGGTTCTCCTCCACCGCCTCGCCCGACGCGACGAGGGCCCGCTCGCGGTCGAGCATGCCGCGCATATAGCCGCCAAACGCAGTGAACGCCTCCCATGCGCGACCCCACTCGGAGTCCTTGCGCGCCATGCGCAGGGCCCAGTGTGGCGTCAGGAACACAGGCATCAGGTACGCGGTGAGCTGCTCCAGGGACTCGCGGTAGCTCAGCGCGGTCGCGACCGCGCACGGCGGGCTCTCCGCCCAGCCGAGGGGGCACCCGTATGCCGCCCCCGTGATGACGTTCAGGCCCAAACGCAGCGAGTCGGCGCCAATGGAGGTTATGGGAACCGCGTCCGCCTTCTCGTCGGCCGCCGCCGCGCGCCACGACTGCATCATGAAGCTTGCCTGGCGCATCGCCTCGCCCCATACGTCGCGGTTGATACGCTCGCTAAAGACTGGCCCGGTAACTCGGCGGTGGAAGCGCCAAACGTCGCCGTCTGCGTTGATTACGTTGCGACCATAGATATTGATGATAGCTGGGAAGGGAGGACAACGTTAGCTTCGATTGGAAACGCAGCTGGAGCATGCGATCGTCGGAACAGGGGCGGCCCCTGACGACGACGGTCATAGAGGGGGGGAGGGGGCGTATGTCTCACCTCCGGTATTGGGTGGTTTCGGAAATTCTGCACGCTTGCTATTCACATGGGTAGCGACCTTTGGGTCGGCGATTATCACAGTGAGACCCGCAGGACTGACGGTAACGAAGACGTCGCCCATTTCCTTGTGTAAATCGTATCCGTCTGGTCGGCCCATGCTAAGCAATTTGTGAAGTTTTGTGCCCGGCTCGAGGAGGTTCAGTCGGCGAAGGATTTGGAAAGCGAAGAACGAGAAGAGGCCTGGTGGAAAGGGAATGACCTTCATCGGGAGGCCAATAGCCCGCGCGCTGCGCAAGTGGAAGTAGAGGGCCACGAAAGGTCGGAGAAATTGGACGATCGAGTACACTGCGAACGCCAAGAAGCCAGCCAGCATGAGGGCCTGCGGGGATACGTCCTGCCCGCGTCGGAGGGTGGCAGCATAGAGAGGTGCGAACAGATCTGCCATCAGCCCTTCTTTCACTGAAAAAGGTCAGAGAGATGGGAGTATGCGAGATAGCCACAACGCACCTTCGGGATATAAGTGCATGGCTGGGAAGCCTGGCCCAGAAGCATCGGCAGAGGGAAGCATGCCAGGAGGTGTGTGACTGGAGATATTTGGGAGCATGAGACAGGTACCGGGAGGAGATTTTGAATGAAGCAAAAGAAAGGGATTGAAGAGACTAAGAAGAAAAGAGTGAAAGAGATATAAAGGAAAGAAGTGTGCCTCAAGGCTCAAAAGAACAGGAGGCAAGTGACAGACAGTTGTCAATGAGAGAGACAAAACGGACAAGGGGTCTCATCGCAACAATGCCCGAAATCGGGCGCAGCGACACGCCGTTGGAAATTCCTTTTGGTAAATTGACAGCTGATTTACATAAGCCGAGGCTTCTAACGAATTCAGCCTCTATGGCCAACTCTGGCCGACATGTGAGTCTCATGGCCAGGTACACGAACACGCACAGATCCATGCATCCATCTGCACTCACCCGTGACAAGCCGAGCTCCATCCCCATCCACCCTGCACAGAAGCACACTGGCGCACACGATCTGTCGGGTATCCGTTTCGAGTCGAACCATGCGATTAGGCTTTGACAATGGACCCACTAAAATACAATGTACACGATGTAGACTAAGACAGCACAGTAGACAACAATTGCAAGATACATGATACATAGCGACTAAATAAGTTATAGATCTACCGGAACGAGGCCAAAACCTCGCGTAAAGTCCGTTCGTCCAGCCCTCGGAGAGCGTCGACCAATGACTCCGGGCGGGACGAGAGATTGTGTAGGTGTGAGAGCGACGCAAGTGCATTGTCAATTCGAATTGCAAGCGAGTCAAGGATGCCCATTAATTCAGCATCCGTGAGCTTGTCGTTCATCGACGGAAGCAACATCGTGGGATCGCCATACATGATGTTGCCAGGAGGTTCGGAACCGCCATCTGCGCCATCGGCCGGGAAATCCTTTGCGGTGCTGCCCTTGCGCGGGGGTAAAGGCCGGAATCTCCGAGACGACGAAAGCGCCTCCAGTCGCAGGCAAAGGAGTCCCAACTGCCGCATCTGTTCAATGCTGAACTGTATTTTTGATGCCGCGGATGCAGATGGACCAGGGGCAGATTGCTCGAGCTCCTCGCGCCCCGCTAGCGACGCAGGATAGACAAGTGACAGCGCTTCTGGGACCTCGAGACCCTTGAGCTTGAACTCGCCCTTGGGAATCACCACCAGATCCATATCCTTTATGGCAGCGACGATGCTTTCCGGCTGGGCATCGGAGTACTCCGTACTGGGTCCTGATGCGAAGATTCGCGCGTTGATCTCCCGAACGATGTCTGCACTGACCATGATCTGACCACCCAACGCGCTGCCCTGAATCCGAGCGGATCGGTTCACCATTGGGCCAAAGTAGTCCATGCGCTGAGTCACCGGATCGATCTCGCAAACCGGCTGGCCACAGTGGATGCCCATGCGAACCGATAGACCCCTGGCTACGAGTGCTCCTCTCCTATCATAGAGCGGTTTTCCGTCCTCGCACTCCAAGATCTCGAGTGGCCACGCCTCGTGCAACAGTTGCACCTGGACAGTGAGGGCCCATTGGAGAGCAGATAGCGCGTTGGGGAACGAGCACATGAACGCATCACCTTCCGTCTTCACCTCGAAGCCCCCAAAGAACCTCAGCTGCCGACGCAACAGGGTGTTGTGCAACCGCATCGCCGTCTGCATACCCGGATTGACTTCCCAGAGGTGGGTCGAGTTTCGGATGTCAGTGAATACCAGCGCCACGTGACCGGTGGGGGCGGGTGGTGGGGGCGGGAGATGTCTTACTCCGGGATCTAGCACGGTTTCCTTGGGACGCCTCGAGAGCTTTGCCGAGGGAAGCTCGTAATCGCCGATGGTTTCCAACGTAGGTTGGTCGGGATTGAATAGGTCGGCAACTGCGATCACCATGATCATGGTGCTGCCCTTGGCGCCGTAGCTGATCGCGAAGTCTCTGAGCTTCTGAGCGGCTATCATAGGGTCGTCTCGCTCAGACCGAGCGATGTCCACCGCCGTCTGATGCGAAACATAATCCCATAGCCCTCGATTTCCAATGATCACGAACTCGTCTGATTCGGTCAGCTCCCATTGGAAGATGCTCGGACGCGCATTGACTACGGGGAGAAGATGGTAGAAACCGAAGGACCTCGAGGTGTCGCTGGTCTCGTTTACGAGGCCCTTCGGGGTGACCCAGCCCTCAGCAGCACGAATGCGCGCGGTCTCTAACCGATCGAAGGGGTCGTGCTTTCTGGAAATGAGATTTGCAGCGCCTTGTCGGGAGATGACCGCGAGCGCGTTCCCTGCGTTGGCCACATACAATGTCCGTCCAGACAGGTACACCACGATTCCAGACGCTCCACTGCGCATCGAGGACTCAAGGCTGTCGCCGCCCGCGGACACAGCACTGGCCTGAGACATCTTTCGGTGCATCCCCGCCGTGCTTAGGAGGTCATCATGCAGCTCTTTATTCAACCTCAGGAACGACCGGCGAAGAGCGTCATGCACTGTTTCCTTTTCTGGGTTCAGGGCATTAAGATGGGTGGTGAATGTCGGGAGGAACCTGTCATGCAGGAATTTGGAAAGACGGTCGCTTCCCGTAGAGGGTTGCGCAAGCCCAAACATCGCAAAGACCGCCTCGTCCCTCGAGTCGCGGAAATTCGGTTGCACGAGATCAAGCATGTTCAGGTGATCGCTCCCTCCTAAGTGGTCTGCGATGCCGTATGCCATCCTGTTGACCTCCGAGAGAGACGTCCGAACACGCCGTTCTTCGTTGTCATCTGGTATGTTGGGCGCAAACGTTGTAGTGACATCCATCAGGCCGAGGACTTTCAGCTGTGTGAGGCTTTGGAATTCTGCCCAATTTTTCTCTTCGGTATCCTTGTTGGGAGGGTGCGTTGTTTTACCGGCTGGGTCTGGCTTAATTTCGAGCCGCTTGTTACCCGACAAATTTAGATACACCAAGTTCGGATTGAAATTCCTATCATAGAATGAGTGATTGACATATTTTCCAATGTATGTTACTTACCAATTCCAGTCGAAATGATAGTTGTTGATATTGTACCGTAGAACATTACTGCCAATATCGAGGACCGAAAGACTTTTTATTTGGTTAAGCTCGTGAGGTAGTGTCTGTAGTTTGTTGCCGTTCAAGAACAACACAGACAGCTGCGTGAGGCCAAGCAAATCTTCTGCAGGGAGACTTGTCAACTTGTTGCCGCTCAGGTACAACTCTTGTAGCTTGTCAAGGTTTTTGAAAAAGGATGTCGGTATTTCTTGAATCTCGTTGAACGAGAGATTCAAAACACGCAGCTCCCTTAGCATCGTAAATGGGTGCAGAACGTCCTCCGTCAAGTTGTTCTCTCCCGCGTAAAGGCGCTCTAAAGAGTGCGCTAGAGGGGGGATAGTGCGTCCCGTCAAACTGACAACCGAGCCCACAGCCGAAGTCTTCCTATCGGCTGTTATAGACGAACCTAAGGAATCACCTTCTGTTTTTACGGGACCCGTAGGTGGATCGTGTATCCTCCCCAGTTGATTTGACGTCACATTGATATGCACGAGGGACGCGCAATTCCAGACACTCGCAGGAAGTTCCAGTAGGCTGTTATTATGCGCATCGAGGGTTTCCAGGCGCTGCAAACGCCCTATGCTTGCAGGCAAGGCGTCAAGGGCATTATCTGAACACGATAGGTGCCTTAGCTGACTCAGCTCTCCGAGTGACTCGGGTATCACTCGGAAGGAATTGTGGTCAAGCTTCAGCGTTTCAAGCGACGAGAGCTGTGCAAGAGCGAATTCGTCTAGGGATGATAGTTTTGCATGGGATATGTCCAGAGATGTGAGTGCGTAGGGGGCGCGTTCAGCGGCATTCTCTGGATTTACAACGAGGGTTATGCGCGTGATATCGTTGTGTGACGCATCCAGGGTATTCAGAGATGGACCCATCGCCAGGTCAAGAGTGTTGATGACATTGTGGTCGGCGCGAAGAACCTTGAGTTTGGGCAACATGCAGACTACAGAGATGTCCGATATGTTATTCCTCCGGCAATCAAGATCTCGAAGGTTGATGAGACCGCTGCACTCGTCCGGAAACTTCGAGACCCTATTGCCTACCATGGTGAGCCTATCAAGAAGCTTCAACTTTCCTATTTGCTCCGGGAGATCCGAGATTGTGTTGAACGAGATGTCGAGGTCTACCAGGCTGTCCATCTCGCATATTACGGAGGGAAGGGTACCAAATTTGTTGTTTGAGATGTTGAGATGTTTCAGGACCGCAAGCCGAGGAAAATACCATGGTAGCTTCTCCATCCGATTATTCTGAACATTCAGTGTCGCAAGCTTGGGTATCTGATCCAGTCCTGCATCGGTCAGGTCACCGATCCTGTTGCATGACAGATCGAGACGGAAGAGTGAAACACTATGTCGTAAGCTCTGGGGAACCCGCTTGATTGCCATGTTCGACAGCCTGAGTTCTCGAAGGGTGATGCATGATTGTATAAAATCCAGCGGCACTTCGAGCATCGGATTGCGAGAAAGATTTAAAGTCGTAATTGTCTCGGCTTGAGTGTGAAGCACAACAGGTATCGCACGTAGACTGCGGCCTGTGAGATCGATATGCTCGAATGAACTCAGTCCCAATTCCTCCTCCTGCCCAAACGCGTCAGTTCGGCAGGCCCAACAATTTTTTGAGGACATACTGCAGGACCCAGAAGCTGTGTCTTGTAGACAAACTTCATTAAAAACGATATATCCTCCGCCCCGAGCATGGGAAGATTGTCCGCGATATCGTACCCAGCTTGTTCCAACCGTCGCCTGACGATATCTGCTGGTTTCTCCGTCTGAGCTAATACTCGCTCTGGACACGACAGTGAGTTATCGTACATATAGAATGGGCTACTGTCATACCTCTGCCACGCTCCTTCAGATAGAGCCGATGAGTCTCCATCTCCTTTTCCAACAAAAGCTTCGAGTTCAGCACTGAAGCCAAATCACCGACAGTGACGTGTAGATCAATGCTCGCAACATGGTATGTGTTGTTGGCACGGTATATTCGGATTTTGAACGGTTGGCTGCTTAAAACCTGTTTTACCACTTTACCAGACGCCCTGGCACGGGCACTCGTACGATGTCGCGACTTTTTGTTGCCGTTGAGCAACCCATGGGGGCCAACACTCATCGGCCTGCCAGACGCACTCTCGTCAGAGCTGGAATAGTCCGGCTCCCCCGGGTCATCCCCATCCCTCTCTACCGCCCAACTCTCCGGTGCTTCCCAGGATGCAGATATGTCATTGGATGGAGATGTGATTGGTTGAACCGGAAGAGGCACAGGGCAAGTCTGAGACATAGGTGAAACCTTCTCCAATAGACTAGTACGTATTGAGCGAGGAGGGATGGATGTTGGCTGAGGAGGAAATGGGTTGCTAAACACAGCTTGGGTAGGAGCCGGCGTTATGGGATGGAAACTCTCCCACTCCTCGTGGACAGAAGCCCGAGAACTTTCAAAGGAGCCCCGCGTGGGCGAGGTCCCAAGTGGATCAGTACCCGTACTTGGTCGCGGGCCCATATTGATAATGCCATCCATTTGCTCGAAATTCAGGTCGAGAGTGAGCTCTGGTTCTCGGGAATCCTTGGAGGGGAGGGGAGGGGGAATTACAGCGTTATTGGCCGTACTCTTGCCCTTGTGCTTTCCGAATCGTGTAGAAGATGATGCGGCAGGGTGAATTATGGTAGAACGGGATGAAGCAAAGGATGACGATGTGTTTGCAGCCAGGCCATTTAAATAGGGCATAGGTGGGGGCGAAGATACGTTACGCGGGCGATCATTGTCACCGTTCAATCGGCCATTGCTCTTCTTGGGCTTCAGAATTCGCAAGAATGTGCGGCTTTGTGGGATTTTCCTCGAACTAGCACCATTAGTATACACAGATGATCCATCGCTGTGCAGGGACGAGGCATATGATGATCCTGCGAGGCTGGACTCGCTGGAACGATGAGTTGGCCGAGGACCATTAGAATGGCCAGTTCGAGTTGTGACAAGTGAAGTGATTGACGACTTGGAGCCAAAACCAAATTTGGCTTGTTTGGGAGGGGGTGTCGGGGGCTGGAAGATGTCAATATATGCATCTAGAACGAATACAGGGATGGAGAATTGCTCACTGCAAGTTCCTCTGGTTCTGTCAATGTATCCTGCACTAGCCAAGGCGCTACAGCAGCGCTGTCTTCGGTACTAAAGGGAGCCGATGCATCCGCGGACGGCAAAAAGTGATCGTTGTAAATTTCATTGCTTAGGCCATCCAAAGACAGCTCTGGACCGGTCGCTGCAGCCATGTTGCGGCGCGATTATCCAAGATCTCCGGAGACTAGTGGAAGGATATAGGGCTGCCAGAGCGTAGTGGTGGGTAGGCCGTAAGCACCAGCGATGGAACAAGGCCACTTGAAGGTATGAAGGAACTGGCCTTCACCAAACTTCACACCTCCCTCAGACCTCAGATCCACAATTACTGAATTGGGCAAAAATTATAACAATCTGTCACGTCACGCTCTCATTGGTTGTTGTGTTGATAACCAAAATATCACGTCACGTTCAAGACCAATGTCACGGCGCCCCCAAAGCGTTCAAAATGTGTGGTTTTCGCGACAAGAATTAAAAAAGCTTTCATGCATCAAAGGTGATTGAACCAAACCAATAGGCCAAAGGAGTCCAAATTCCATCGTTGAAGCGATTTTGCTATCTTATTACGTAATTATCAGGGCAGTGCTAAACTGATGTGCACAGGTGTATCATAACAGTGACCGTCGCCGCCCAGTACTCCGCCTTCAAGTTTGCGACGCTTATATCACGACTCTGACGACCTCTACTCTACTGCTCTCATGTCTTCCTCAGCGTCAGCGACGATGACGGGGACTGCCGCAGCAGCCACTTCATCCGCTTCAGGTTCAATCTCAGCGGGCAGCAATCTCAAAGTCAGTACAAGCCTTGGCCGCGAAGCCCCACAACCCCTCTGATGTTTTTGGCCTATGCAAGGTCGTTGGCATTATCCTTGCTATCGTCAGTGGCTTCCTGATCGGGTCTAGCTTTGTGTTCAAGAAGAAGGGATTGCTGAGCTCGCAAGCCGTCCATGGAGAGGGTGTTGCCTACCTCAAATCGGTGCGTCCACAACCACTTCAACCACCTTTTAGTACCTGTCTAACGTTTAGCCTTGAAGCCGCTATGGTGGCTAGGAATGTCTAGTATGAAGTGTTTATCAAACCTACGCTCGGATGATCGCTGATATGTGCTGCAGTGATGATATTGGGTGAACTATGTAACTTTGCTGGTATGTTCTGTCTACATGCCCCTCCTTGTCAATCCTGACAGTTTCACCACAGCGTATGCATTCGTAGAGGCTTTGATTGTGGTACGCTTATTTCGCTTAACGTCGCTTGCTCGTTACATAGCATTGCACAGACTCCGCTTGGAGCCCTATCTGTGGTTATCTGCGCTATACTTTCATCCTTGTTCCTCAATGAGAAATTGAGCTTTTTTGGGTGGCTTGGCTGCGCACTGTGTATCGTAAGTCTCACTCACTTTACCCATAACCGCGACTAATTTACTCTACTAGGTGGGATCAACTGTCATCGCTCTGAATGGTGCGCTATATTTCACTATACTGATGTGAGCCCGTTTTAATTGATATTTCATAGGCCCTTCAGAGGCTAGCGTTGGCCAAATTGTCGAATTTCAGGCCATGTTTCTGGCCCCAGGATTCCTTGCATTCATCTGCACCATGATTGCCATCTCGCTATCTATCATGTTTTACTTCGGGCCAAAGTGAGCGCAGCTCGTTTCTAAGCGGCAAAGTCTAAACTAACGCGGCTGAAGGTATGGTACTAAGAGCATGTTATGGTACATCGCAGTGTGTAGCATGATAGGCGGCATCAGTGTCAGCGTAACGACTGGACTCGGCGCCGCAATTGTAACAACAGCTCAGGGGGATAATCAGGTGGGCGCGACATGTCTCATCAGCGTTTGAAGTTGTGCTAAACCGGGCCTCAGTTTAAACACTGGTTTATCTACTTCTTGCTGGTATTCGTCGTCACTACGCTAAGTATGCCCTGATCAAACTGTCTCCTCCGGAAAAGTTCCTAACGTTCGCCTCTCAGTCACGGAAGTATTTTATTTAAATAAGGCGCTGGCGCTATATAATACTGGTGGGCCTCCTATCTTCATCTGACTCTATTATTTACTGACTATCTCATGTAGCGATGGGTATGAATTTTCCAGCGATATTCCCTTTTCAAAGCATCTGATTTTATTTTATTTCTATTCATTTTCTCGCGTACAGTTACACCAACGTACTATGTTATATGTAAGTCACTTCTACTTCGCGGAAATCGGGCGCCTGCTGATTGGTCCCACATCAGTCACTTTCTGTTCTATGGTCACAACCGTGGTAAGTATACAGACGCGTCATTGTTACCCACGCACCGTCTAACGCCGAGCATAGATTTTGTTCAAAGGCCTCAAGTCTTCGGCTTCTCAAATTATCACAATTGTCATGGGTTTTGCCACCATCTGTATCGGCATCACTATTCTGCAGATGTCGAAGGTCGATCCAACCACTCTCAGCAAGCTCGACAGACGCTCTACTATTCTTTTGCAAGCCTCGCGGCAAAACACGGAAGCTGTCGACGAAAAGTCAGCCGCTGGTATCGAAGATCCCGGCATCGATACCCTGCGTGGGTCATTTGGCGCCATTGGCAGCATCATTCGTGCCAACACCGCGAGGCGCATGAGTCGATCAAGCCGAGGCACCTCTTCATTGCGAAACCGCGCTAGTGCGAATCCTCGAGAGTCTTATGACGTCGAAGCTGGTGAGGCTACCTCGCCGGTCATTGGTTCCGCTTTCAACGGAATGAAGCGACACCAATTATATGACGCACCCGTCCCGCGACCAGATTTCGATCGGTCAGACTCGTTCGCATCACCAGACAGACGGCCCACCATCAAATTCGATAGCCAGGATCTTGTTCACCAATACCGTCCTACCGGCCAAGGTGATTTAGCCACGCACGAGGCACGCAATGCGCACCACGGATACCCTTACCCACCTATTCCCACCACCGTCTCGCCCTCGCCCATTATCGGGAGCCCTCGCGGGGCTGACATTTCAGAAACGAATATCGCCAACATGTCCACGCCTGTCACGCCCGTCGGGACGCGTTCCACAAGAGACCCTCCGCGCATCGCACCGCCTGTCTTAACTCCATCGTTTTATAACACACCCCCGAAGTCAAACACCGAGCTTGGTCACGCGCCATCTTTATCTACGCTGCCATCGGCGGATTCCGACTCGTCCATGAACAATACTCCACCATGGGAGGAGTCGATGAAGGGGAAAGGCCATACGCATCGATATGGCCGAAGCTACCCTAGAGGCGATGACGATAGAGAGGAGAGCGTACATCTTTGGGACGGCGATTCTCGTCAGTCACTGGATGACGATGACGTATCTCAAACAGCCGTGGCTGGAGGTATACGACTGGTTCAACCTTCTGCGCCAAGATTCTAGGCGCTTTATATTGCTTGTGTTTTGGGATGTGTAAAATTATTATTTTGCTGCCATGGACGGTTTACATATATTCTATTTTGTTTGTTACGACTCGATACGGCCGCCGATTGCCACTGTTCTTCAATATAATTTTTATTGAGATGCTCGTAAGTAGTACGACGAGAATGACTATGAAACAGGTATGACACAAGTGAGACAGAAAGATCTATGTAATTATACAATAAGTAATAAGTAGCATCCAGGAAATGTGAGGATTGGTTAGCGGTGCACAGCAATGGGGAGCCGAAAGCTAGGAAAGCAGCAGAACAACATAGCCAAATGTGAAAGCAAGAACGAAGAGACCGTAAGTATACAGACTATACAAAATTTTGAGAAAGGAGGCATAGATCTACCGAGTGCGCTTGCGAGACTTGACCTGCTTGACTCCACGTCCAGCAGGTTTTTCACCTGCAGTTTTGGACGGGCGTCTTCGCATGCCGCGCCTCGACTCTTTGGGGTACTCGCAGCAAAGATGGCGCCGCGCACACTGACTACAAAACCATGTTAATATTGTGCCGCCGAAGGTATCTGCTTGAGACTCACTCGCATGCCGACTCGCCTGTGCCAGGCAGAGGCGGACCACACGCGATCTTGCGCGCCCGACAAAATAGACAAGCGAGCACCAATTTTTTCTCTGGTTGCAGGGGGTTCGGCAGTGGTGGACGCTCTTGTGCCGTCACAGTACTTGACGACCGCGTCGAGCTGGGTGATGAAGAGCGGCTGGGGTACACATGGCCGGGTTCCTCGTCAGCGGCGTGCATGTCCTCGTCCTCCGACCCGCAGTGGTGAGCGTCTGGCATGGGCGACAGG
>JACXVL010000112.1:118097-181768 GCA_014898675.1 Athelia sp. TMB | reverse complement strand
ATCTGTCCTTCGGAGGTCTCTCTGCGGAGTCCCTCCTAGACTTATCCGATCGCACCCCGGAACGAGTCGCCCTTCCTGTCCACATTGAGGACGTCCCGGAGGCCGCTCAAGATCATCTACACCGCGCTCTGGGGCGACTCGATTGCCTCTCGCCGCCCGGCCTCGCGGGCATCTTCGTAGCTGGCCTCCGACGTGTCTGCGGTGCCGCGCCAGTGGGCAATAAAGCCTTCCAGTCGGGTACACCCTGGAGGGCCAGATACTGGTCGAGCGCTGCCAGGTCGTCCACTATCGGTAACTTCTCCCATGTCGTAAAACCCGCAGTGTATCGCACAGCGAATTCCAGCTCGCCGCCGACGACGCGGTGGCCGAATATTTCATCGACCAGCCACTCGTCGTCATCCGGCATACCGAAGTCGTAGAACTTCTTGCTCTCACGATTGGGGAACAGCTTGTCGTCGTTAGCTTCGTACGCCCGCAACAGTGAAGTGTGGAACCGCGGGTGTATTCGACGCATCTTGAGTTCTTCTGACAACTCCAAGTCATAGGAAGACGTTTCTGCGTGCGCCGCCGTTACCCGGAAAGGCCCAATATACTTAGGGGCAAGTTTCCTCGCCCTGTTCTTCGGTAAGTTCAGGTTCCGTGTCGACAGATATACGAGGTCGTTGACTTCATAGGGCTTCTCCTCCGAGCGGTGGCGGTTCGCGTGATAGGTAGCCGATGCTCGCGCCTCAATGATCGCGTCGTGGGCCATTTCGAGAGTGGCGCGAGCGTGCTGCGCAAATTCCGTCACGCCCTGATACTGGATCGTGTTCGTTGGGAAGGGGGAGAACCGTGGCAAGTAGCCGTATGTCAAATCGAAGGGAGCGAAACCCGTGGAGCTGCTGATACAAGAATTGATGGCGAATTCTACCAACGGGACTTTCCTGCACCAGTCTGTCTGATCTGGACTGACTATGGATCGCAGAATCTGCCCCACTGACCGAATGGCTCGTTCGGATTGGCCGTCGGTCTGTGGGTGCCAGGCCGTGGACATCAGGAGCTTGGTGCCCACAACCCTATGCAGTTCCCGCCAGAAACGAGCCGTGAATTTGCTGTCACGGTCGGAGACGATGGACTCCGGCATGCCGTGCAATCGAACGATTTCGCGTAAGTAAATCCAAGCGAGTTCGACCGTGGTGGTGCGTACTGATATTGGTATCAGGTGTACCAAGCTCGTTAAGCGGCATATCACTACCCACAAGTAGTCAAAGCCGCTGTCCATTGGGAATGGGCCAACGAAGTCCATTCCCACGGATTGCCAAGGCCGCGCTGGTACGGGGAGATTGTGAAGTAAGCCGGGTTTGGCAAGGTTGCTAGTCTTGCTCATCTGGCATGTGCCGCAGGAAAGGCAGTATTGCTCTATGTCGCGGCCCATCCGCGGCCACCAGAACCAGCGCCTAGCGTATTCGGATGTCTTCTGGTCGCCAAGGTGCCCGACAGTCTCATGGGCGTGGGTGATGACTACTTCAGGTAAGCTTCGATGCCCTTTTAACAGAGCGCGAGGTATACAGACTACCTCGCCACCAAGTCTGTTTTTGGTGTATATTATGCCGTCGTCCATTCTAAACGTCCGGTAGTGGTCTGGGCGGTCGAGTATTTTCGAATATAGTCTGTCGTCCTTGTAACCCGCCTTAACGTCACTTAGAAATTCGGTATCTTCAAATACGGCGGCGTGTAGAGAGGGTCCAGACTGCAGGGTGTCGCCGACGGTAGGTCCCTCCTCGTCGGCGAGCGGGTGAGGCGCAACCACACGGTCTTGAGCTGCATGGAGTGCGTCGGCCTCTAGAACCCTATCCTTGTCGCGATCTTTGATGCGACGAGCGAGCAGCATGGGCGCGGCCCTGAGTTCCTTGACACGCACCTCCGGTAGGTCTTCGAATTCGGGGTCAAGTCTTGAATCTGCTGATACGTAGTGTTGGGGTTCATGGACCTCGTCGAAGGCATCGTTCTCATAGTAGCGGGAGAGACAATCGGCGACTTTGTTTTGTTCCCCTGGTACGTGTTGAATTGTGAACTTGAATCGCGACAGGAACTCTTCCCAGCGAATCAATCGGCCAGACCTCCCGTCTCTGCTGACGGTTTTTATCGCCTCCAGGGCCTCATGGTCAGTGACTATATGAAAGTCGCGACCTATGAGCTTATCTTCCCATTTTAGCAGTGATTCAATCACTGCTAGCGTCTCGTGCCCGTACGTCTTGTACGAGCGCTGAGCCGCCGAGAACTTTTTCGACATAAACCCGGCCGGGCGGCAAGACTGCCAGTCGGGGCCTTGCCCATACACCGCGCCAACCCCATGCGACGAGGCGTCGCATATCACCCAGATTGGGTCAGGGTCCCGAACGTCGATGGGACGCAGTATGGGTGCTTTCCGTGCCAGGTCTCGGATCCGTTCCAGACACGTCTGATGTATGGCCCGCCAGTAGAATGGCTGGCCGTTTCTGCAGATGGACTCCAGTGGACTAGTGTAGGCGGATAGGTCGGGCATGAAGGAGGAAAGATAGTTGATGAGGCCCAAGAACCGTTGTACTTCTGGGTATGAGCGAGGAGTCCGCCATTCACAGACTCTGGCCATCTTGTCGGAGTCCGCGTGTAGCCCTCGGTCGTCTATACGATGACCAAGGCAGTCCATATTAGTAGAATACAGATCCAATTTGGACTTGCTCAGATACAGCTCCTCCGACCGTAGTATATCGAACACGAAGCGCAAATGGGCTTCGTGATCCTCGAGGGTGTCGGAATATACGAACACGTCGTCCAGATAGACTCTCACGAACAGCCCGAGGTACTTGCGGAATATCCAAGTCATTAATCGTTGAAATGTGGCCGGGGCGTTGCAATCGCCCTGTTGCATCACATGTGAAACAAATGTGCCCAACGTCGTGGCGAATGCGGTCTTGGGTATGTCTTCGATTTCGATCCGTATTTGTTCGTAAGCGTCTGACATGTCGATCTTGGTACGATACCTAGCGCGGGCCACGTCCATGCGAATTTCGTCCTGGTCAGGAAACGGAGTAACATCTTTGTAGGTGTTGTCATTGCGCTTGCGCGCGTCGACTACAGTCCGTAGTCGACCATTCTTTTTGGGTATGCATAATAGCGGGGGGGCCTGATACACTGCTTTCATTTCCCACCAGCCAGCTGTTGTGTATCGCTCGACTTTCTCTCGGAGTTCGGACTGTAGAGCGGCGGGGCAGCGTGGTAAATGGTAGTTATATCGCATGTCAGGCTCAATAATGGGGATTCGGTGATTAACTTCTCGAAACTTTGGTAGCCTTGCAGGGATCGGGCCTAGTAAATCTTTGGCGTATTCAATCCATCCCTCGCGAAGGCGAGGGATATCTTCGGCCACCAGGGCCATTGTTGCGGCTAGTTCCGGCCTAGCCATTCGTAATGCGGGTTCGTGAAGGTCCGGCGTGCTTTTGGTCACGTCGGCAGTAGACAGTGCTGGGCACGCTACCAATGAGGTTGTAGGCCCAGCGCGGTCGAGTCAATTCCGTGACTGGTCACGACGTATCCTCGTCGTGTTCCCCCCCCCCTTTTTTGGCTAGGAAAGCCAATTCGTCCGCCAGGGAAAAGGATTTGAAGAACTCCCCTTTAGCCAGCACGCCCGAGCGTTTGAAGTCGAGTAGAATACCATGCCGTTGTAGGAAGGGAGTCCCCAGAATGGCGTCATACTTGTCAATATTGACGATGTCGAAGTACATCTCTTCCGAGATTCCCACTATTGAGACAGGCGCCACTGCGCCGTAGACGATCTTGGACCGGCTCCCGACACATCCGAGCTGCAGCGTTACTTGCTCATCTAGCTTGAACTGCCGGGTACGTGATGTGAAGCCGAATTCCGGCGTAATGGAATCGGTTGTGCTGCCAGAGTCAAATAGTGCCAATGCCTGATGCCCGTTGATAGTGACCATAAGCGATATCGTAGCTTGCGAGTGTAGTGGGCGAGTAATAGCACCAGTTGGGGGCGCCGGTCGTCGTATATTAGACGACTGCTCAGCCCTCATCGCGTAGAGACTGGAGCTGTACTCCCCTAGTGGGCCATATGATTCATCGCCGTCGTCCACATACGAGTCGGGGTCACCGTAGTCCTCTGCCCCACCCTCGATATCGTCGTCCGATCCCGGGTAGTCCTCGTCATAGTACTGTACTTGAGGTTCCAGTGTGGTGACCGTAGGAATGCGGGATCGGCCAGCGAAGTGGCAGATAAATGTAGTGAGATATGTCGCCGGGTGAGGGCCCAGAGGCAGTCTCGCCAGACGCTGGAAAACTGTCGGCCTGCACCGATTCCCACAGGCGAAGCACTCGACCAGCTGCGAGATGCAGCGATTATACTGGTCCAGGTGTTCGACTTCAGCGAATTCCATGATTCTCTCTTGAGTGTCCATCCATACGGATTGGCTAACCGGTCGCGTCGTTGATGGAGTGGGTAAGTGTTCGCTTGGGTCAGTCGTACCCTCCCCAGTGTATCTGATGTAGGGAGCGGCGCAGCGAGGCGAGGCCCACTGATTGGTATCGATGTGTGGCCCATTATCCCAGTCAGTGAGGGACCCGCGAGCCCATTCAGATTCGACTGCTTGCGCCGAGCCCGCTGGATAGGTGCGACTAGGAGGGTTCAGCGTCAAATATTCGAAGCTATGCACGGAGTACCGTTCTCCCAGTGGCACCTGAGACAGCGTCAGTCCCTCTGAGCTCCTGTAGTCGACTATCAGTCGACTGCCTCTGTCAGTGCGGAGTATCGTCGGTGCGCGTCCGCCATTGGGCACAGAGTTGTCCTCGTCCTCGGAGTCAGAGCAGTCCTGCAGCGGCGGCATATTCTCGCCATCAGAGTCAGTATCACCGTTATGTGCTTCGTCGAGGGCATCTTCGTCAATGACGCGCATTGCCGCTACGCGAACAGTATACATAGCCGCTACGCGAGCGACCTCGGGTCCCTCCAGCACTTCGTCTGCTTCCTCTGGGTCGTACTGGGAGCCGCCCCAGCTATATACGTCGTCATCGACGTCATCACCTCGCTCTTCGCCCTCCAATGCAGGCTCCTCCGCGAGGTCGTCTTCTGCTACTTCATGCTGCATATGTAGTCTAGCCTTATTTGCGTCGTAGTTCTCGCAGGTGGGGTCCGATGAGATGTGCCCCAGCTTCCCGCATCCAAAGCAATTAAGTTTCGAGGTGTCCCTAGGAAGTCGGTCGCGGTTGCGTGTGGCACCAGTGTCCCTAGCGTCCCTGGGGCGCGGGGTGGGCGCTGATCGTCCATTACCCGTGCGATCCACTCCTGACGTGTCTGGTGTGGCCCGAGATACGGCGGAAGGCCTGGTGGGCCGATTCGCGGTCCTAGTGTCCCTCGGGGCTGCCGTACGCACCGCTGGTGTGTTTGAATCCCCAACGCCTTCGTACACTCGGAGCGCGTTTTCTTCTAACTGCTTAGCATTCTCCCTGATGTCTTCCAGAGTGCAGTACTCCGGTATCTGGTTCCGATCTTTAAGTTTGTCATGTAGCCATTTGGGGAGTAAGTTAAAGAGACGCCGCCTAAAGTCGTAGTCGTTCGGGCGCTCAATCATGCGCTCAGCTGCGCGGTCTAGCCTGTAGAACAGCCCTTCGACGCCCTCGGTCGTCGAATATCGCACGGCGTTGTATTTGACAGCTGCCTCATTCGCAGTGGCCGTGCGTACAAACCGTTTGTGTAGTAAGCACACACAATTGGCGAATGTGAGCGGGGGTTCGTAGTGTCGTGCTGGATTGTCAATTTCCGTCAAAAACCAGTCGCTAGCAGTCCCAGTAATGAATAGGCCCAAGTAAACTATCCTGACGGGGTCTGTGGCGGGCCCACAAATATAATGACCCCGCAGCCAGTTTAGGAACTCGCTCAGCCAGTCCATGAAGTCATCGTGCGAATGACTCCCAGCGTACTTGGACGGCTCGTGCAGCTTCGGCTGCTTGAACCCAGGGGGAACCTCGAATGGCTCTCCGACCTTGTGGTTTACTAATTGAGTGACACGGCCGAGCAGGACCACATAGTGGTAATGGTCATTGGACCATAGTCCGTTCGTGACAGGTCCCTGCGTGACCCGATACGCCGATGTGCCTATCGGCGGGGCTGATATGCCTGCGTATGGGTTGGGAGGTCGTGATATAGAATCGAACAGCGGGCCGTCGACCGGATTTTGCGTAGCCTGGGGGATCCGTTCCCGGTATCCCATAGTGTCCAGCCGGACGTCCCGATGCGGGGGCCCAGGTAGTGCCGCGTGAGTGGAACCCATGCCAGAGTCCGGATTCCTTGAGTGAGCAGTTCCCTCAGTGCGGTTCTGCATACCATAGCCGCGCGCCCAAGAGTCCTGTGTGTGAGTCACTCTCCGAATGTTAGCGTCGTACCTGGCTTCGTATTGATCGATGCTTTCCCCCGGTTGCTGAGGGGGTAGCGAGCTTCGTGATGATACTGATCGGGTCGGTCGGGGAGACAAAGTTCTCCCATGTAACCCTCCGGTTGGGATTTGAGGAGCCCCTTGGTGTTGTGATGCTGAGTCGTCGACTGCACGTATCGGAGGAGGGACTGTCGTTGGTTGAAGTATAGGAGCCGTTGACAGTTGTACCAGCGACCCGTTAGCGTCGATCACACTAGGTCGACGATTCTCTGCCGGTGCAGTGTGTTGCTCGAAGGGGGTATCGAACATGCGCGCCAATTCTGAGATCTGGCTCTCGCTTTCCACAAGGAACCGTGCGTTATCGCTCATGGCGCGGTCGATACGCCGAGTAAGACTCCCAGCGTGTTCTCGTAGTTCGCGCACTTCCGAGTTCAGGTTGCCTAGGTGGTCGTCCGTTAAGCGCAGTTTTTGGTTCTGAAGCGCATGGTGGGACATAAACACTCTGAGCGAGTGGATCTGCTCCGCTGGTATCCTGCCTTCGAGGCTGCTAAATTGGACAGTCGGCGGGGAGCTTAGTGACGTCAAGGTGTTCGACGTCGCGGGGACAACTACAGGAAGGTTACGGACTTCCGAGGTTTGAGTATTTAGCCCAGCTCCAGGGTGTAATTCTGAAGGTCCTGGGCGTCCCGGAGACGGACTGATTGGGCTGCGATTGGCCATCGGGCGGTCTCCAGAAGTCCCGCTGTTCGCGCTGATGTACGGGGGCGACTGATGAGTCCTTATCGTAGATGAGTCGTCTTCTGTCGCTCCAAGTAGGGATCCACCGACCTCGCTGTTGGAAGCGAGGTCACGATCCGGGCGGGTCGGATTATTGGTAGCCTCGAATGGGTCGTCGAGCGACCCAGTGTGACGAGTATCCGACATTGGCAATCGATTGAAGGTCCAGCGGGGTACGGGTTGGTAATGCTTGGTTCTCTCGAGGTGTAGTCGAGAGTAGGGGTTAAAAAAAGTGAAAGGGTGAATTATACGATGCTGTTAATCACACCAAGTGCTAACCAGCCTGAAACCAAGTATTATTGGTAGGATGAGATAGCGGTAGGTGGATGTTGGCTACTAAGCCTGCATCCACGGTGCGAAGTACCTAATATAGTCCGGTGGCAATACATTAGGTAACAATGCGGTACGGTCCGTTACAGTCAGATAACAGTCACAACGAATAAAGTTTGACTTTCACCCGACTGATATCTGACCTTTCCACGACTTCATTCGACTTATCGTTTTTACTGAGCATAAGGTGTGAACGACTGTCTTCACACTTTATGGGATGACTACGGGAGACTAAGGCACAGAGCCCGGCGGCCGCGTCCTTCTGCATCTCTGACTCTCGGTCTCTACATCAGGAAACGTCAAAATCTACATAGCCACCCGCCCTAGATACTGGACACTAAATAGCACGCCGTAGCTTCACGCCTAGCCTCAGTAGCATCTAGTAGATTGTAGTATCGCTCTGTAGATTTGCCCAATGTTACATGTTATGTAATTGCTCAAAATTACTGAATATCAATTCAAAGGTCATGTTCTTACAAATACTCGAGATACTCGTGAAAAGAGCACCGTTTGAACTCGTGATATTGATGTTACTTCTAAGCTTCGAAGTCGCGAGAAGAGAAAATTCTCTAAGTCCAAATTCTCGCGCCACATCCGGATCGGCCTCGAGGAGCCTCGAGGATGGTGGGAATCGTGGAGCTGTGGTGCTGGCCTTTTGCTTATATTCCCCCCCATCTGCATCCTTTCACCCCGCACACCTTGTTCTCATCCACCTGCTCAGTGCCCAGTAAATGACTTCCAGCTGTAGGATATATGCTTAGTCTGCGTGTCGAATCTCACAGCACGGTCCAGACAATAATGTACGCCATCATGACACCCTTTAACCCTTTGTCTCGTCTGACCCTTGTCATAGGTTTGAGCAGCCCACACTCGCGGTTCTTTTGCTTATCTCAACACGGCCGCGCTCGTAGAGTTGCCCCACTCAGGTCAGTACTAGTAGTTACTGCCCACGTCAAACCATCACATCACATCCAATCCCCATTCACTTTTCCTTTCCAAGGCATCATCAGCGATGCAGCTATCATTTACATGGCGCGTGCAAGAGCGCAAACTAATTGTCTGGTTATGCTTGTAGCGACGAGCGGCACGGCGGCGGCGGCATTTGTGGAGTGTTGCTGCAGAACCAGATGTAGATACAACACTGTACTATCTCCCTTCGTATACCATTGCAATCTATTTTTATTACCATTCATGACATCGTGAGCTATGTTAAACAACTGCCAATGTTCGGCTACTGCCTGATGCATTGCTAGCTACCCAACGCTATTTGGGGTCTACATAGCTCAGAGCTGATTTTAACCATTGCTTCGTGAGTCTACATAAATACAAGGCGAACTATTGACTGCTACTGAATGCTACATAGATTTGGCGCAGCGCTACGTAGCGCTACGTAAACGGGGGATGTCCTACGCAGCTACAGGGCTACTGGACGCTACTGGACACCCAGTAGCACACTCACGTGCCTCCTGATGTAAGCTTAGTCTTTTAGTCTGCTATAATCATGTCCTCCTGCTGGGCAGCTTTCCTTTGCGCCCACGCTCCAACGTCCAAGGTCCCCTTTTGCGCGAAATAGACCCATCCCCATCAGCACTATCAGAAGCTGCCGCTATCCGGTTGCTCAGCGACGGCAAGACGCCGCTGCACCAGCCAGGCCGACGCGTCCTGTACCACCGCACACTTGCCTCGATTCCTTATCCGCGCAGGCGAGCTCGTGGGATCACTTCCACGCCAAGAGCCGTCTGTTGTGCAACT
The DNA here is from genome assembly GCA_014898675.1 of Athelia sp. TMB. Classification (NCBI taxonomy): domain Eukaryota; kingdom Fungi; phylum Basidiomycota; class Agaricomycetes; order Atheliales; family Atheliaceae; genus Athelia; species Athelia sp. TMB. The sequence continues at coordinate 172,511 of JACXVL010000112.1, read as the reverse complement.
TCGCCGTCAGCAGGGCCCAGGCCGGCGTAGATTTGGGCATACTCCGCGTCCCGAACGAACTGATCTCCACTTGCCCTCCGTTCCCGGCGAGGATGCAGGAAGGGAAGCACCGGTGCGAGCCGACTGTATCGCGGTCCGCGGAGATCAAGCCCTGTTACCGAAGTCGCCATCTCCCCACCAGCGTGCAGCAGGACGAATATCGCTTAGAGCGTTACGGGATTCGCCGCGCCGCGAGTCTACTCATGAGCAGCAGAATGGATGCGTATGACATCGCGTACGGCTAGGATACTATGGCATCCCATGGGCGTGGACATGGGCTGTGGCTTCTGAGCCACGACACGTTCAGTTAATTCACCCCAAGACGACTTACCAGGAAAAACGATAAAAGCCACGATCACGAATAGCTTGGGAAGACAAAGGAGGTCGCTCATCGTGTCCACGTGTTGCAGTTTATCTCAACTCCGGGTTCTATCGGCTGACACCGCACTCGTGCGCACAATGAGGGAGTGCGAATGTGTGGTGAATTAGGCGGGCGCGGGTGCGGGCGCGTAGGCACGGGGACCAGAATTGACTGTCGCATTCGTGGCAGGTTGTGGCCGTATTGGCCCCCATGGGGGTGGGACTGGTGAGGCATGCAAGGCTAGATGCTTAGTTGAGGCGGATGCCGCAGTAGATCTGTGGCAGTATGTGCCGAGTGGTTGAGATGGATAGCTCGCAGGCTGTAGCTCTCAAGCACTAGTGGCGACGCTCGCCGAGCTGAGTGAGCGTCGATGTCGTGCGCAAGTGTCTGTGACCGCGCCAAGCATTGGTGACCCGGCACGTTCGGACATGCACTCAATGGCACGAAATGCTGCTTTGCATTAGCTGGCACAAACATACAATGTTGATCGCCAAATCATAGCCAAATACGAGTATACACATAAATTCAAGGGTGTTTATCTACCATTTCCATACTTTATGCCAGGATATGACATCGAGCCCAATCTTCGCCGTGAACAAATCGGTCGAGGTGTAATCGCGTCATCCGCTCGTCGGCAATGATGACGGCAGACTCATGAGGCCGACGGAGCCCCACTCTCAGGTCAGGCGGGACGTAAAACAATAAGTCTCCACCAGAAGTGACCATCCACCCGTTCTCCTGAAGCTGCGAAAACCCGGTAAAGCCCTCGGAAGCCTCGTCGCCATCCTTCTTTTGCTTCTGAGGGCGAAAGCTCAAGATGTTTCTGTCTCCCTGCTTGTGCAATGCACCAACGTCAACGACACGAATGGCGAAGGATCCGGAAGATGCAAGAAGCTGTCCGTCTGGAGAAAACGCAACTGAAAAAACTCGGCCGACATGCCCTTCAAATGGCCCACCGATGAGAGTGCCCGTTGCAACGTCCCAGATGCGAACAGTCTGGTCCAACGAGCCCGATGCAATGTGCCGCCCGTCCGGTGAGAATGCTACTGACCAGACTGCGTTGGTATGCCCCTGGATTGCCACATGAGAGCCTATCTCTTTGTCCCAGATTCGGACGGTCTTGTCATCCGAACCTGAAGCGACCTTCCTCCCGTCTGGCGAGAATGCAACCGAGTTCACCACATCAGTATGCCCTTCAAATTTATGGACCCCGAAAACACTGGCTCCATCTACACTCCAGAGGCGCACTGTCTGGTCATTTGAGCCCGAGGCAACTTGGTGTCCATCCGGCGAAAAAACCACTGAGCGGACCGAATCTCCATGCCCTTCAACTAGCCCGGCGGTGAGAACACCTGTCTCCGTGTCCCATAAGCAAATGGTCTTGTCGTCCGAGCCTGACACTATCTTTCGCCCGTCTGGCGAGAATGCCACTGAATAGACAAAACCAGTGTGCCCCCTAAATGTGACATGGGAGCCCATCTCTACATCCCAGAGCCGCACGGTGCGATCTTCCGAGCCCGTTGCGACACGCCGTCCGTCTGGCGAAAATACCACTGCCCGGACCATCCCTCTGTGTCCCTCATACGGCCCACCAGAGAGTTTGCCTGTCTTTACGTCCCATAAGCACATGGTTTGGTCGTACGAGCCGGACGCGATATGTCGCCCATCTGGCGAAAACGCTATTGACCTGATATCTTGAGTGTGCCCTTTGGAAGGTTCACTGGTATTGGGAACCAGAGGGCCTGCATCGGCATCCCAGATCCGAATGGTTCCTTCTGAGGCTGATGCTATACGCTGCCCGTCTGGGGAGAATGCTATTGAATTGACACCACCGTCATGCCATTTCAATATTCGGGTGGTAGTGCTGGACTGTAGGCCCAAAATGCGAATGGTTTGATCGTCTGAGCCTGATGCCACCCACAGCCCGTCTGGTGAATAGGCCACCGAGCTTACTTCACCAGTGTGCCCCTCTAATGGCCCGGCGGCGAGAGTGCCGTTCTCTGCATCCCAGATGGAAACAGTCCAGTCTCCAGTGCCCGATGCCACGTGCGTCCCGTCCGGTGAGAATTTCACAGACAGGACATGATGACTGTGCCCCATTGCCACATGGCAACCCGTCTCTATATCCCAAATGCGCACGGTCTTGTCACCCGAGCCCGATGCGACTGTTCGCCCATCCGGTGCGAACGCCACCGAGTACACCTCACTGGTATGCCCTTTGAATGGACCGGCGACAAGAATACCGGTATCTAGGTCCCATACGCGGACAGTGCAATCAGCCGAGCCCGATGCCACCCCCTGCCCGTCTGGCGAGAATGCCACGGAGTAAACACTCTCGGCGTGCCCTTCGAATGGCCCACTGGCAAGAACGCCCGTCTCTGTGTCCCAGCTGCAAATGGTGCCGTCTGCCGAGCCCGACACCACGTTGCGCCCATCCGGGGAGAATGCGACTGAGTATACTGCACCAGTGTGCGCCTGGATTGGCCCAACTGCGAGAGTTCCAGTCTCCGCATTGCAGATGTGAATACTGCCGTCTTGCGATCCCGATGCAATGCGCCTCCCGTCAGGCGAGAATACTACTGACATGACTTCTCGAGTGTGGCCCGTATACACTTGCTGCAGTGCTGACCAGCCATATTCCACATCGCCGCTGATCGCAAGTGTATGATCCAGACTAGGGGTGTATTGGCATTTGATGACTGACAGCGGAGGCGCGAGGGGTACGCAGGAGACATAAATGTGCGGCGTGCTATGTGTGATTGCAGGTGCGAACACTCTGACAAAGTTCAAAGCGTCTTGGGCGAAGGCTTGCAATCTAGTCTCATCATTCTAAGTACACTTGCAATGAGTTATATAGCTTTTAGGATCAAGGGTGTCACTCACTGGGACAACCGTCTTCACCGCCAGCAATATTTTTGATGCTACTTGGACCTCGCCCAGAAGGCTCAACACTTCCAACCAGTAAAGAAACTTTGACTCGAAAAATTGCAAGATCAGGGGAAGAACGGAGGGCTCGCCGGAAGGGACATGTTGAAGATGATGCCCCCAAAACCGACAAGGATATGATAGGCTCAGCGGGATGGCAGTCTCGACGCGTTCCGAAAGATCCTCGATGTCAGCGTTTGGGATATGGGATGACTCCAGGTTGCACATATTGAAGCGAAGCTGTGCATTCATGATGCGTAAGCACGCACGAGCAAGAGCAAGATTATGTTCTTGGACGTCAATAAACCAAGGCTCCGAGCCGCAAGCGCTGCTATCTGTGATATAATCGGAGAAGGATTCGGACAACATGCGTACGGGCTGCCCTTCGCTCCACTGCACCACGCAGCCAAGTCGTCGGAGTGCAAGTCTACACGTGGTCCCGGAGTCCGTGGACTCGAGGAGTCGCGGAATGGTTTCATCCGTCAAGGGAACCCGACTAACGATGATGAGACCCAGGATGCGATTGCAGGCACCTGCCATTTCAGGAACCCATGCAGAGTTTAAGATCTTGTACAAATCGTTGCGGTCCGGAGCGAGCTCCTCTAATTGCTGAGCCAGGTTACTTGCATTCTGGGCTTCTAGATGATGAGCTTCTTTCGAAGAGCCCTCGCCAGATACCGAGTTGCTTGAGGCTATAGGACGGAGGAGGGCTTTGTGGGCGGAGAATTCATCTTCGCGACCTACCTCACTGTTCTCCGGCTGGAGACGTTCGAGGATCTCTTGGGCAGCGAGGGTATTCTTCTCATTAGCCTGTGCACTAGGCGTCGCCTTGATATGAACAGATAAGAGTCCTTGGGCATTTGACGACGCCTTCTCAGGACCGCGCTCTAGACTGAGTTGCGTGACTGCAGGGTCATAAGACCGTAAACCAATTGAGTTCATGGAGCAACTTACTCTGCTTCCCTTCACACAGCCGCAGCAAGCGCCCGACGGTCTCATCGACGGTGCCAAAGCAAGAGTCGGTATCCATACCGGACTTGTGCTTTAGTTTGAATGTAAGTTTCGAGGACTCTCGCAACGATGGACTGTGATGGTGTTCAGTGATATGCAGTCTCCCGGTAACCAGTCCACGTACATTGCCAGCGTCTCTGCCCAGATTGGCCTGAGGCTGTTCTCCACGACCGTTGTTCGTGCAACCAGCGTCTGGCCGACGTAAACCTCGACATAGAGGTTTGGCAGGAGTTTCGTGCGAAGCTCTGCGTAGGCAGATGAGGCCCATCTCAGATTATCGACGCCCTGGACTGGTTTCAAGAGCAAATTGAATGATTTGCTATGGACGCAGAGATAGCAGCACGCACTTGACAAAATGTAGCTCTGTGACTCAGCCATGGCTCGTCGATCCTCGGTGCTCACCGGCAGGCAAGAGGGTAACAGTAGAACGGAAAAAATCGCTTTCAATCCCAGGAGGTCGACCGCATTCGAGTACCCGCGTGATATGGACCGAAAGCGATCAAAGTATCTGGACGTGATGCTGTAGCCTGTGAAGTGCGCAGCTACTTGCTATCGGTTGGGAGCCTCTCGAGTCCAATAGCGACGCAGATTGATCAGACCTGAGGGCTTCCAAACGGCGGCCAGCGAGCTACACATGCAAAGCCGACAAAGGCATAAGCATGAAACATGTCTTCATTAACGGTGTGGATTGTATCGTGGATGGGAATAGAAACTCAATTGCAAATTTGCAAAGAAAACTCATGGGACGGAAGCGCTGTCATGCTCACGTGACAAGGAACCGGAACTGCAGCTGCGGACTCTCACTGAGTCTAGTACTTATACTAGGATCTCGAACAAACATGCCTACAAATGTTCTTGCTGTTACTATGCGCCACGGCTCTGAAGTGGCCACTTCTTTGACTGAAATAGTACAACACGCTCAACTGGGAAAACAGGAGTCTTGTACAATTGTATGAAAGCACTGAATTTATACTCATCGATAATATGAGTACTTCTTGATCTTCCTTTTAATATTAGTAGATCTTAAGGCGTGCATGTAATTGGGCCTGGGGTAGAACTAGGCCTCTCTCTTAGTCTCTAACTCAAGCCTTCGGCCGCGTGACATCTCTGTGGTGGCTAATTAGGTAGTCTTGGCGATGTATACTAAACAGCCGTATCACAGTCCAAGAATAACTTCGTCGATAGCACCCGCGTTGTAATCTTCGGGCAGAAGAGAAGAATCGCGGCGTGTTCCTTTCACACTGATATAGATTGAGATTAGCATATAAAACCGAGAAGACTTGGACGAAAAAACGCACATCTCATCCACGGCTACCACTAAATCGTAGTTGATCTCTTCGCTTACAACTGAATCGAACTTGTATTTGGGATGCGATCGTATAAAATTGCGGATCCATGTAGCCGGTGTTTGCAGTGAGCCTGTAGGTATGAGCAATTTTCAAGCGGGATCCAGATTATTCGGATCAAGGCAGGACCAACCGTTTGAACGCTGCTTAATAAAATCGAGATATTTGCCTATTTTTCGTCGCTCTTCTTCTGTTACTTCCAGAGAATCGATGTATGCATTGATGAGATTGAGCAGCCCGGGGAAAGCGTTGCCCTCAGCAAACTAAAATTAGATGCCACGCTCCCTCTAGAGAGTTGGCTACCGCTTACCTTGCCATTCATAATCTCTTCCATCGACATCTCCTCGTACTCATCCTCGATTGAACCACAATTGACACCATCCACAGGGCGAGGCAAAGCAGGAAAGCAATTTCGTATCTTTGCTTCCTTCCTGTTGACGCTCGCACAATCCGAGCAATTGGAGGGCGAGCAGTCGGAAGGTACGGGTGGAGTGGGAGCTGTTTGTTCCGGCGGGAAGACCTTCTTTCTAAAGAAGAACGTTTGGGAGCGGCAGGCATCAAGAATATGAGCGCGCTGCATATTCTCATCGACCTGTGCGTCAAGATGAGCTAGACAATTTATAACGATGGGATTTAGGGGTCAACCTTGGAAATAGGAACGTAGAAGTTTAGATTAAATGCCAGGACCGCTCGCGTCAAGAGAATCATGAACATGGAGAAAGCTGCGTTTTCGAAATCGGTCATCTGGACTTCCATGGTGCGAAACTCGACGCGCCACCCGATATCTGAATTTGGAGGTGGGGGCTTGAAGCGAACGGATTGCCAATTAGTAGATTGGATATTCTGAGAAAACCCTGTGTCAACTCTGTGCAATTTGACAGGATCTCGCTGAAAAATACCTCAAAATGATCATTACTAGTAGCGTCATCTTGATCGATAGTGTCTGAAAAAACCACGAGGGGATCCCGAATGAAAAGATGTGACATATGCTTGGACAGTAGGTCATCCAGTCCTAACTTCCACCGTTAGCTGAACTGTGAAAAGACAACATAATCAGCTACATGCCTGCATCTCTTAAGCGCTTGTAAATATCTTCATCGATAGGCGCATGTATATCATTGTACTCGGGTAAATTCATCCAATGGCTTGAGATATACAAATCAACACTGTCATAACGCGACTTTGGGATCTTCCTGCGTTCATTTTTCAAAGGCTATGATCGGAGACGTGAGTATTCTTGTAAATATTGTAGGGTCCGGCGCACCTTCAGGCCTCGTTCTTCTTCCGTACGGTCATCAATGCCCTGAACAATTGCGTTCCAACGGCAATCAATGTCGGCAAGATATCCGCGCCAAACAGGGCTGGCTGCTGTCAAGGCCAGCTAAGAGATCGACGATGACACTAATTAGAGGGTCAATAAAATACTCCAAATAGCGAGCTTACCATGATAGGCCCCAGCGGGACCATCGCATCGTACAGGCGGCGTGCTTGATCAATATCATATCCCTGGACCGTCACCTGAAGACAGCAGCAACTTCCGCCAAAGGCCTTTGCATCTAGATATATATGATTTGGGAGGGCAGCGCCGTTCTTGGCATCTGATCCAAATGTTATATTATCATAATGCGAATAACATGACATGCTCTAGAAACATACCTGAGTCTTCGGGGTACACCGCACGATCCCATGGAATTGTGGGGTCTATGAAAGGCTGGGGAACATTCTGGTCAGGAAACATAGGCAGATTGACGGCGACCTTGGAACCGCGTCTAATTCTGATATTCCCAGTCAATGCACTTTCGGGAACATACATGTATCAGCGTGGAGAGTCCGGAACAAGCATGGTCACTAACTGGAATCGCGCGTGCGGGTTCTGGAGCTCCTGAGGCAAGAAAAGACTATGACTTGATACCGCACTGCTGGGGTCAAAGTAGGGCTCAGTGAAAGCGCCAGGGACTCCGAGGCGAGGGAAATTAGTCAATGTGATAGGGAATTCATTCGGTTCCAATTGACTACGAATGAGGGCGCGTCTAATCCATGCTACAGTATCAGTTTAGGGCTCACAGGGCAATGGAGAAACTGACTTGCCTATACCGCATATTATGTTCCACGGAGAGGAGGCTTATGATGGATCCGGTATATGGCGAACCCGGCGTTGACTCAACCATTTGGCGCCCAAATTCGGGCTGAAATGCCGCTACTGGATTCCTTCAGGGATTCGAAAGCAGTCAGGGAGGAAGAGAACAGCGATTCCAGCAAGCTCACTCATCCGGGAAGCGTGTAGAGATCGCGTCCACAAGTGATCCTAGCTTCTCCAAGATTTCTGTTTGTCTCAGAGCCAACTTCGCATTTTTTCCGTCGTGGTCCAAAGAAATCATCGAATACTCAATCTGGTTGTATTGAATTAGTTCCCTAAGATGCACCTCGAAGCTGGCAAGATACCACGCACTTCGTCACCCCATAGAAACTTGTCTTTTCGATCCTTCGAAGCGTTCCATATGTTCAGAAACTGGGTTATCCCATGATACCTGACATGATCGGCATACTTCTTGGTCTCTTCCCAAGTGAGAGCTGTTCCGAGGTGTAAAAAAACCATGGCTTGACGAGCCTTCGCGGGTTAAGAAGGAAGACAAGACAGTCGAAAATGAGATAGAAAATTTAAAGGGCACGTCGAGTCACAGGTGTGAATGATGAATTACGCGCGCTGGCTCGACGTCTGAGTTCTGAGAGCCAAATGGGTGCAAGGGGGTGCATAAAGATGCGCCGATTGCGCTAGTACAAGCGTGATATAGCACTTTGTAGCATGCCGCTTTCCCTATTCGAATAGTCTAGAGATGGTAGGTGCGAGCCGGCTAGTGGTAACTTGGATCCACCGGGCAACGATAAGTCCTGAGTGCACATCACTGCACAAGCCACCCTAGCTCTTCGCCTGTCATGGATCATCCACCCGCACGATACTGAGTCAGCCGCACCAGTGACGGCATCTTGTGTTCGGATCTTTTTCCGCTTGACTTCCGATACAGTATGCCATCCAAGTACTTAGAATATTCGCGTCACATATACGGTACAGTACATGCCCTCTGTGTCGAATTCGTATACCTTAACCTAGTACTAGTATCTTCGGCTGCATGTTTTCTCTGTAAAAGCCAATGAGCCAATCCAGGCGACGTATACAATCAATCAGCCATGTTACTGTTCAATAATCACTTCGTCCGCGTCCGCATTGTAATCTTCAGGCAGAAGACTGGAAACGCGGCGTATTCCTTTCACACTAGCACAAGTTGAGATGAGCATATAAACCGCGAAGACTTGAACGGACAAACACACATTTCATCCACGGCCACTACCAAATCATAGTTGATCTCTTGGCTTACAACCGAGTCGAACTTGTATTTGGGATGCGATCGTATAAAATTGCGCAGCCACGTAGCCGGTGTTTGAAGTGAGCCTGCAGGTATGAAGAGGTTGTAGAACGAGATCCGGGTAGCTCGGGTTCTAGTAAGACTGACCGTTTGAACGCTGCTTGATAAAATCGAGATATTTGCCTATTTTTTGTCGCTCCTCTTCGGTGATTTCCAGAGACTCGATGCATGCATTGATGAGACTGAGCAGTCCGGGGAAATAATTTCCCTCAACAAAACGGCAATATCAGATGATAGGCCCTCTCCGAGTCAGCCACTGCTTACCTTGCCATTCATAATCTCGCTCATCGACATCTCCTCATACTCGTCCTTAGTTGACCCGCGATAAACACCATTGAGAGGGCGAGGCAATGCAGAAAAGCAATTCTGCAACTTTGCCTCTTTCCTGTTGACCTTCGCACAATCCGAGCAGTCGGAATGTACAGCTGGGGTGGGGCTGGTTTGGTGGGGCGGGAAAACGCTCTTTCGGAAGAAGAACGACTGAGAGCGGCAGGCATCACGAAGCTGAGCGCGCTGCATATTCTCGTCGACCTGTGCGTCCCGATGAGCTGATAATTTGTGACGATTGGATCTGTTGGACTGACCTTGGAAATAGGAACGTAGAAGTTCAAATCAAATGCCAGGACCGCGCGCGTCAAGAGAATCATGAAGATAGAGAAGGCTGCGTTCTCGAAATCGGTCATCTGCACCTCCATGGTGCGAAACTCGACGCGCCAACCCATATCTGAATTCGGAGGTGGGGGCTTCAGGCGAACGGATTGCCAATTAGTGGATTGTATTGCCTGAAGAAAGGGAAACCCCTGGGTTAGCATACAATCTCACAGCGTCTCAGTAAGAATTACCTCGAAATGATCATTACTAGCAGCGTCATCTTGATCAATAGTTTCGGAGAAGACGACGAGGGGGTCCCGTATGAAGAGATGCGACACATGCTTCGACAGTTGGTCGTCCAGCCCTTACTTCCATTATTAGCTGATCCGTACAAAGACAACAGAAAACATGCCTGCATCTCTTAACCGCCCGTATATGCCATCGTCGATAGGCGCATATATATCATTGTACTCAGGTAGATTAATCCAATCGTTTGAGATATACAAGTCAACACTGTCATAACGCGACTTTGGGATCTTCCTTCGTTCATTCTTCAGAGGCTATTGTCGGAAACGTGAGTATTCTATTCACTGCGGTTGGATCGGGTGCACCTTCAGGCCTCGCTCTTCCTCCGTACGGTCATCAACGCCCTGAGCAATCGCATTCCAGCGGCAATCAATATCGGCAAGATATCCGCGCCAAACGGGGCTGGCGGCTGTTAAGGCGAGCTACGACATCGACGATGAAACTCATTGCGAGTAAATTTAACAGAATGATGAGCGTACCATGATAGGGGCCAGCGGAACCATCGCATCGTAAACGCGGCGTGCTTGATCAATATTGTGCCCCTGGACTGTCACCTGAAGACAGCAGCAACTTCCGCCAAAGGCCATCGCGTCCAGATAGATATGATTCGGGAGGGCGGCGCCGTTCTTAGCATCTGATTCAATTGTTAGGCTATCGTCATGTGACACATGCTCTGGCGGTATACCTGAATCTTCGGGATATACCGCACGATCCCAGGGGATTGTGGGGTCTATGAAAGGGCGGGGGACATTCTCGTCAGGATACAGAGGCAGGTTGACGGCGACCTTGGAACCGCGTCTGATCCTGGTATTCCCATTCAATGCACTTTCAATAACAGATAAATATCAGGCTGGAAAAATACGGAGCGAATACAAACACTAACTGAAATCGCGCATGCGGGTTCTGGAGCTCTTGGGGCAGGAAAAGACTATGGCTTGATGCAGCACCGCTGGGATCAAAATAAGGCTCAGTAAAAGCGCCAGGGACTCCGAGGCGAGGGAAGTTGGTCAATGTGATAGGAAACTCGTTCGAATCTAATTGACTGCGAATGAGAGCGCGCCTGATACATGTACAAGATCAGTTAGAGGCTCGTAGTGAAATGGAGAAACTGACTTACCTAAACCGCATGTTTTGTTCCACGGAGAGAAGGCTTGCAATAGAGCCGGTATATGGCGAGCCTGGAGTCGACTCAACCATTTGGCGCCCGACCTCGGGGTGGAAGGACGCTACTGGGATCCTTTAGGGGTTCGCGAGCGCTCAGGGAGGAAGAGGACAGCGTTTCTGGCGAGCTTACCGATCCGGGTGGCCCGCAGAGATTGCGTCCACAAGGGATCCTAGCTTCTCCAAGATTTCTGTTTGTTTCAAAGCCACCTTTGCATTCTTCCCGTTGTGTTCCAATGATATTATCGAATACTCAATCTGGTGGTATCGAGTTAGTTGCGGGGAAACGACTTGAACCTGAGAGATGTGACCGCGCACTTCGTCGCCCCATAGAAACTTGTCTTCTCGATCCTTCGAGTTGTTCCATATGTTCAGAAACTGGGTGATCCCATGGTGCCTTACGTGATCGGCATACTTCTTGGTCTCTTCCCAAGTGAGAGCCGTCCCGAGGTGTAGAAAACCCATAGCTTGACAATTCTTTGTGGATTAAGAAGCTAAAAATGACCGTAGACCAGTGAGAAGTGTCGAGGAGGCACTCCGCGTCGCAAGTCTGAGCGATGATGATATATGGACAGGCTCGGCGCCTGGGATTTGCTGAGAGGTAAGTGGGTGCAAGAGGGGACAAGTAATGATTCAATATTGCACTGATACAATCGAGATATAACTTTTTGTAGCATTGCGCAGCGATTTCCTATTCGAATAGTCCAGAGGGAGGAGATGAACCAACTAGGTAGTTGCCCAATGATGGTACCGGTGTTGGGAGCAAGTTGGGAGCAAGTTGAAACTTGACTGTACGCGTGACGGCATCTTGACTTCGGGCCTTTTTGGGGTTTGCAGATATTTCAACCTCGGATGATGGGTTTTACCCAGGCTCCTAAAACCAGTCCGCACGAGTAGAAAGAAGGGGGCCGGCGTATCGAATATTCACGCAAAATCTGATTCTGTACATACAAATTTCTAAATCACATGACTTACCTTTTATATCCATCTAACAGCCCACCAACTTTCTACTGGGCGGCTGGCAAAACTTGTAGTGAAACCCTAGCCTAGGGTTAGGAAATATGCGCATAGAAATGTTCCGGCTGTCTCGGCTATGTTAAGTTTCAGCCACCGAGACAATTTCACGTAGTGTAAGCTCCGCGTCTTGTCACTGTAGTCACACCGTGTCGCATCTCATATCCTACGCTTTGTATCGGTGTCCTCTCCATCATGCACATCTGATCCGCTATATTATCCAGACTGAATGCCGCAACTCGCGCGGCAGTTGCGGTTGATGCCTGGAATCGGAGCCCCGACTCTTCACTCGTCAAGGCTATAATCTGTTGCGCGTACGTCTTTTTTGCAACATCGCATACCGATCTCGATGTCGAACTAGGTGCATTGCGTAGCATCCACTCTAAAACAAAGTCCGAGTGCTTGCTGAGGTCTTGCATCGCGGCTGTATACTCCACCCTCTCAAGGAGTGTCAAGAAGAACGAAGTGGGTGATATGGAATGGCTCTGTAAGAAATTGAGCACCTTATTAACATTCTGCGTAGAGGTTGTCATTTTATGCGGGGCAGGGGGAGAGTTATGAGGGCTTGATGATTATATGAAGTCGGGCTACAGAAGCTTTAATACTAATTCTCCACCGCATATATACACTAGCTACTGTACCTGGCTTGAGCCTGTACCCGCAAGGAACACGAATACGAGGAAACTATGAAACACAAGTACGACGGACAGCACAGCGGAACATAGCGTGACAAAAATCTCGATCAGTCCTTAGGCTGTAAAAGGAAAGCCGGCACTCGGCGCGAAAAATAATGTGGGCATTACATTGGTTGACACGCCACTGATTCCTAACCCTAGGCTAGGGTTTCACTACAAGTTTTGCCAGCCGCCCAGTAGAAAGTTGGTGGGCTGTTAGATGGATATAAAAGGTAAGTCATGTGATTTAGAAATTTGTATGTACAGAATCAGATTTTGCGTGAATATTCGATACGCCGGCCCCCTTCTTTCTACTCGTGCGGACTGGTTTTAGGAGCCTGGGTTTTACCCTGTAAGCACCTACAAGGTGGAAAATTTCACGAAAGCGCTACCCGTCACCCACATGTTGCTGTCTATCCACTAATCGAGTTTGCATACCTCGACTTCAGCCCCCAATACACGCGCATTATCCCAAAGCGTATCTGCTTCAAACCAGCAACCCTGCTGCCAGCGACTGATCTCGCCTTCCGTCTTTCCACTCTTATCTTCGAAGCTAGTGCGACCGTGCAGGAGCCGCCTATTCTCGAATAGTAATCCATCTCCTTCTTTCAGCTGATGCTCGTACACCATCTCTGGCTTGCTCAGCAGCGCCACAAACTCTCCGAGGGCTGTATAGAATGACGGTGGTGTCGCCAGGGCTAGGGGAGCCTGGAACGCGGGTGAATAGTTAATGCACTTGATGGATTGCGTCGCCAACGAAGTGCCAGAGGTCGTATCCATTTCAATCGTGGTGTGTGACCGATGGATGTGGTGCCCATTGTGCTCGAGATGGAACGACACCGGGGTGGTGGCGAGCACATTGAATGCATCGGGGTTTGAGCGACGCAGAATTGTGGCCGCATTTAATGCATCTATGAATAGGCAGTTCCCGCCCACGACGCGGTTCCTCACGCTGTGGAGGGCTAGGTATTTTGGTGGATTTTCGAAATACCTAGCAGAGGCGTTAATCATCAATGATAGATTGCATCGAAATGGCTTACGGAAGATCCTGGTGCATGCTTGTCAGAGAGTCGCTACCATCGAGAATGTCCCATATCTAAGTACAACTTTGCTTAGCCTTATCTATTCAGGTGACTCTGACACTATGAATGCACGTACCTCGCCATACATGTTATTTCTGACTTGGCCACCGAAGCGCTCTGCGAGCTTGCGAACTCCACAGTTCTCATAAGATGTCTCCGAGTTAGGCACACCGGTGATGAACACCAGGCCATATTGTAGCAGCTGTGTCATTGCCGATAGCAGACCAGAAGAGGACTGCAGAGATTCATACGACAAGGAAAGATTTTGAGCTTTGGTGATGGAATCACGATCCCAGAGGATTGGTGGCAAATCTTTGTGGGACTGCGACAGCTTGGCAGCTGATGAATGGCGATCGAGAAACTTGGCTGAATAGATTGATCTGTGACCCGAATTCCAAGTCACTTCCACACCCTGGTCGGTGACTTTCACCCCCTCCGGGACAGGAGTGACGCCTACATCGATGTCAGATGATCTATGAAGTTTGTGCTTATTGGTAGGATTAATGCAAGATGAGCACTGGCAAGAGTCACGCAGCCATATGTATGGAAACGAAGTGCCTTGGTATTCAATAGCAAACGCGGTGGATTTGAAATCGCTGGAGGGCATGTGAGGCTGAGAGCACTAGAGGTAGTAAGCTGTAATCGTCAGCAAGGCCAATCGCGGCACTATATATGCATGAGGATTATGCAAAATAATTTAAGCTGCGTACTGCATGTAGTAGTGCATGATGAGCTGATTTCCATCTAGGTGCTGCCAGCTGAGCGTGTTCGGTCCAACACTGTCGGGAGTGACATCATTGATCCCCGCAATCGCCGTCGGACATTGTACTCGCGGCTACCGAAAAAAACGAGAGATTTCCTTTTTGGGTGAGTGGTTGCAACTTCACAAAATGCCTGCGATTGCTCAATCACGAATCAAAAATGCTGCAGCTTCTAACCTGAGCTTGAGAGGATGCATATCTAAATATCACCCAGCAAAACTCAAGACATATTCTGAGTCTTATCTGTGTTATAGGCCAACCTCTGCGAGCCACCGGCATGCCTAAAAAGGAATCTCTCGTTTTTTTTGGTAGCCGCGAGTAGCACGTGTGAAAATAATTTTTCATTTCATCTCGATCCTCTAGCGTGGCTGTTCAAACCTTTCTCGGTTCCGAGTAAGATCTAGCGCCTTCATCGAGCTTCATCTCATTCTCTGTTATTCGGCAGCTACCACACTAAGTACTGGGTCTCTGGAAGTCTTCGAATCTTCTGATCAGATCTCCAGCAAATATGGAGCCTTTACATCAACCGCAAAATCGTGGGGCCTCTACGCTGATACTACGCATGGCTAGCTTGATGAGGACACCGCAACGGTACTGCCCAACTTACCTCGGTTCATTTATGCTATGAGCCTTTAGCGCTATAACCTCGTGTCATGTCTGAGGCCACTTGCTGTTGACCCATTTACTATAGATATTCGCCAGCGCTCCTGCCTCGGGCCCCTCAACTCCTCTTTGAACTCGGGTGCCAAATCATACGCGCAATTATAGCATGTCCGTTCTCATTCAATCTGCTTCCCATCCTCACAATTTCCTTGACCACGGAAGAGATGTCTCCGCCAAGGCCCTTGTCTTGTCAACTGCAAGCGCCATCACTTTGCCCAAGGAACCAGTTCCGTTGGGCTTAGGCATACCACTTAATACGCCCCACGCCATCTCCTGCTCTATTCCAACATGGGCCGATAACTATGCCTTCATGGCGAAGGACGAACGCGTAACGGCTGCTATGAAAACCGGATACCCTCGATCTTTCATTCACCCTAGCGTTCAAAAGGTATTGCTATCAAATACCATACATAGTTATTCAATTCTAATACGATTATAGCTATTAGACTTGTGCGAGCAGCATCTTGGCGTCGACGGGGAACGCTGCCTTCTGTTCCCTTCGCTAAAGGCAGCAGAGTTGTGTCGCGATTACGTCGCAAGGCATTCGCTTAGCGCAGGATCACCAGTCAGCGCGCGAGTTGCCCATCTCTCATTCGCAAACGAAAGAGGGTTGGAGACTGTGGCTGGCTGCTGCAGCCAAGTCCCATTTTCTGCTGCCAGGCCCGAAATACACGCCACCATATTTCCCTTGGATGCTTTCCAGTTCGCCCGGCAGTTCATGGTCTATGCAGGAATGGGGATATCAAGTCGTCTGGCTGATTGCTGCCTCGCTCTAATGGCGAAGAAAGCTGACAACGATCCTGGCCGCCGAGTGGTTGCCTCGCAAAATGACCCTGGACCTGGTGCCATCGCCAAGCTTGCGATGCGTGCCAGAATCGCAGAGCTGCTTCGCCACGGCCGCCCGCCGACTCCCCACAGTGTCTCAGCCGAGGACGTCTTTCTATACCCCAACGGCATGTGCGGCATCTGGAACGTCCACAATGTCGTCTCCATGGCCCGCCCGACCTCTAAGAGCGTATGCTTTGGGTATGTCTTTTTTTCGGGTCTTTGAGATAGCCATTCTAACGTAAATACCAGGTTCTCGTACACGGATACGATGCGGATCATGCGCGAATGGGCGCCAGGTTGCCATTTCTTCGGGCACGGGTCGGACGCTGATCTTGACGAGCTCGAGAAAACCCTGGCCGCTGATTGCTCTGCTGCCGCCGCCCCGCCCATCTTCGCCCTGTTCACTGAGTTCCCCTCGAATCCACTACTGCGCTGCCCTGACCTTGCGCGCCTCCGGGTTTTGGCCGACAAGTACGATTTCTTGATCGTCATCGACGACACTATTGGGAACTTCGTCGATGTGGATGTGTTTCAATACGCAGATATCACTGCGACGAGCTTGTCGAAGAGCTTTAGCGGTTCTGCAAACGTGCTTGGCGGAAGGTGTGTCTGGTTCATCTCGCCGCGGGCCTTATACTCAGCATGCATTTCACAGCGTTGCGCTCAATCCGGCCGGACGACATTATCAAGAGCTAAAATCACAGTTCCACGCATCATTCGAAGACATCTACTTCGATGAAGACGCCATATGCATGGAACTAAATTCCCGTGACCTGCCTTCCCGGCTGCGCATCACCGACGCCAATACGGAGGCCGTGTGCGATCTCCTCCGGTCCCGTTCGATCGCAGGCGGCGCGTCGCCCGCGTTCTCAGCTATCAAGGAAGTCTTCTACCCCAAGTGGACCACTCGGGAAAAATACGACTCCTGCCGCAGCGCCGAGGGCAGCGCCTCAGGAAGCTTCGGCAGTCTGTGTTCCGTGATATTCACCTCCGCCGCTGCCGCCCATGCGTTCTATGACTCGCTATTGTGCTATAAAGGCCCGAGCCTCGGGACGAACTTTACGCTGGTCTGCCCCTATACCCTGCTGGGGCACTTCAACGAGCTTGAGTGGGCATCCGGTTACGGGGTTGAGGAAAATCTTGTTCGCATCAGTGTTGGTATGGAAGATCGGGATGCATTGCTGAAAGCCATCCTATCGGCTTTGGTCATCGCCGAACAAGCTCCTTGAGGCCTGAGGTCTAGTTCAAATATCTGCAACGCATACCTTGCCTCGAAACTGTAATTATTTTGTTCTTAGTCGTACGAGTAGGCTCTACCACCTTCTATGTCCGCAAGCAGCAATACACCCATTCAAAAACCATGACGTCATGCATCCATGTTGCTCTAAGGCCTTCTGCGAGGGGCTGCACCTTGTCAGCCCGTCTTTGATTCTGCCCCACGCGTCATCGAACCCAAAGTCAATTTCCGAGCCCTAAATATCACCCCTCTCTCCTAGGCGAGCGCTACGCGTACGGAGGTCTCAGCGATCTGTGCGTCAGGGTTGCGTCAGGATACGGATTAGTGGCCAGATATCGGCTAGCACAATCAGGTACATCAGTTTTCTTCGCGATCTCGCAGCCCGGAACCCGCGGAATGACATTCGATGAGCATAGCTTGCCCTATTCAAGCCAAACTCGCGAATTCTTGACGGCGGCGACTCAAACGGCGTAATGATCAATATCAACCATCTGGTATACATTTTACAGCTTGGATATTCTTGGAAATAGAAATAGCCAGAACGTGGTTACTGCGCGACCTCCGTGAATGAAACGCTGCCATGTCGATATGCGAAGCTGAACGCCAAACTTGCGGAATTTCAAATTCGTGTGGTGCAGAGGGACTGGAGCTCCGTGTTTGGAAGCTGCCCAGGACTGAGGCGATTATTTAAAATGCTGTAAGTATACACAATCTCATTAACCCTGAAAACTTATCGTGCCTGTGACATTACTGCATTTAACATATTAGTAGAGTAAACCGCGTATGTGACTGGCCTGAGGTCTGATTCGCACTAGAAATTCGGCACTCCTTTGAATACATGTTAAGGGGAAATCAGGCCGACATCGAGGGTAATTAAAAACTGATTTGCATTCATATGGTTTGTAGTATGACATGTGGGGCCGGGGGCAACATCATAGGATCTAGACATCTCACCAACACGATAACAGTGTAGGTACAAACCGGATGCGATGAGTTTTAATTACCCGGTGTTGCTTAAATTCCACTTCGCATGCCATCCAGGGAAGAATGGATCCTCATCCAGGGTGCGGGGGTTCCATTTTGGGGGCACAAGCCCCTTTTCTTCTTGCTCTTTCGCCCATTGTTCGAATGCAGGCAGCGCAACGTGCTCGACGTGGTACGTAGCTTTGTAATCCATGATCGATGGCTTGCCCTCCTTCATCAATGTCGCAACCAGTTTAGGGATGTATGGCTCGTCCCTAAACTCGGTCACCGGCGTGAACAAGGCCTTGTAGTTGAACGCGACCGCTTGCGATCGCGGGAGACGACGTAAAATCTGCCAGTTGACGTGAAGATAGAGGTCATCTATGGCGAGATTCGGGTCCTGGTGCCGGCGAAGGGCGAAATGGGGGTCGTCAGGTTGAACGAACAAGGGTTGGCCCACTTCGATGCCCCAAGACCCACGCTGGATCGGTTTGTCGGGAGTGACTTTTGTGAAATACCTGGCAGACGATCAACAGTTGTCCGCATCGAATATTTGGCGTCCTTACCTATCCATGGACATTTTCATTTTTTGGTAATCGGGCACGGACTCATGAATCTCGTGCAATGGCTTGCCGATTTTAGTTGCGACATTCCAGCCAACCGCCGCGCAGGCGATTCCTGCAGTAAACGTGGGCAAGCCAGTTTTCGGGTGTAGCTGGATGATCGTAAAGTCCTCTGGAACGTTGTTCAATAGGAATTGCCACGGTTCGGTCGTCCGGATGTTCGCCGAAGTGCCCAGGATGGCATTGTGAAAGATGGCAGTGCGCTTGTTGAAATGGAACTGGCCTGGATAGCGGGCGCATAAGAATTGTATCACCATCACGACAAGTTCTCTGTCTAGATCATGAGAATCGTAGTCGCAGGAAACAGCAATTTCAGCACTTGCCTGGCAGCAGGCTCACTTCCCGGTAGCGCAACGATAATCTTGGAGCCATGCTTGGCATACAGCTCCTGGCGTTGAACGATTCGCTCTCGGTAAGTAGACTCAAGCTCGATCCAAAAATCGTGGTCTAGCTTCTTCAGTGCTAAACCAGGCACGGTTTCAGCATGCGGAGTGAACGGAGAATTCATTAGAAAATCACGCGCCCATGTTCTGAACGTAGTTCCTAATGACCTTGACGTCAACAACGAGAATATGACGATGGAATGTCGTGCTTACCATCGAAAAGGGCGATAAGGACGTGGTTGAGCAGTGTCCACGTCAAATTTCAGCAAAGGAGTGGGGAGAGGAACGCCTGAGAGTGCAAAGTAGTCTGGAAATTCGTCTTCTCTGCTCGTCAAGAAGTACAGAAGGAAAACCGAAAGGCAGAGTCCCAAGACTCCTATAACGTAGAGCTTGGTCAACTCGGAAGTGAAAAAGTCCATGCTCGATCAGGGTTCAGAGTTGGAGTGCTCAAGAAGAGCAGCCATTAAATAGCAAAGCAACTCTCGGAAAGCTCGTGCACGTGTTGCATCGACACACGTCCATGCGAAGCTGGTAATGAATTAGAGCTGTTTCGCATCTTTCACGAATGACCCACCCTAAAGATCTTGCTGTTCACAGTCGGCTAGGGCTGTTCGCTAAGTAACTGAGGCGAATAGGCAAGCAAGGTCTTACCTGGTCTAATGCATACCCGGAAAGCTGAATATTTACGATCCTCGGTGGATTGAGCGCCGCATCGCCGATCGGAAGAATTATGGAATATGATGCCATTCAGAAGACGGTGCACGACCTCGCTTCCGTGCCGAAGAGGAAACGAACTATGTCTGTAGAGAACTCGAAGATATGTAGCTTATTTCGGGGTTGTAGCAAGTTCTGATTGCGGGCTGTTCCGAAGAGAATGTTGCATCAGTAAGTCGAGGCTCCCATACGATCGCGGGGGTGCCGTTACTCGAAAACCTGTGGACGGACCGAGGCCAGGATAGTGGATATCACAGGCACTCGAAAGAGGCCGACACGCTCATCCGCCACCGCCAGTGGTTCAGCCGTTCGGGTCACACAGCGCGGAGTTAAAGGACTCAGAATTCTTCCTTGCACAAACCAGCCACAGCAGCGCGATAAGCTTCCGTGCAAACCGAGGCAGGAAGAGGGGCCCATCGGATTCGGTTCGAACGAGTCGCTCGCGAACTCGCCCCGGTGGGGCGTGAGCCCCACCTGCGCCTGCGCATGTTCTTTGGGCGAGAGAAAAGTAGGCGCGGCTGGTTCGCTCTTCCGCCAATATGCGACACACGCTGCGCGGTCCGAGTGTCGACCGAGTGTAGGCCGTTCCTGCTGCTGGAGCATGTATGCGAGCTCACTTTGCTCGAAGGTGTGAGGTGCGGGCGAGGCTTGGACCCATATGACTGGTCGGCTATGTACAGGGCTTTCGCCACCTTCGAGCTTGATAAGCGAAATATTGGTTGCTGCGGGCGGGAGTGTGTCTCCTTCATGTAGGAGGTGAGCGCGAGAGCAAAGCATCGGAGAAAAGCTGCTCGGCGGGAGGTGGGAGCCAAGGGATAGTGCAAGCGGGTTAGGAGACGTCTTTAAAATCAAAAGATCCCTGCCGTGCTCGATATGTGCATCAGACAAGGAGCGACGAGGCGAGCGGGCTCCTGGAGGAATGAGCCTGGCTTGTTTGCTGGGCTTCTAAGAGATTTTTGTCTTTCGGAGCGCGAGCGGAGGCGAAAGGAGCAGTGCGTCTGACGCCAGCATATTGCACAGGTTATGGGAGGTGCTTGAGCGGTGCTTCGGGTACGATAGTTGAAAGACATGGTTGCGGCGGACTGGGTCACATATGACGAAGTATGCGAAAGTATTGGTATGCGCGCATCCTATTTTAGTCCTTGAGCGTCCTGGAATGGAGAGTTCTTACAGTGATGAGAGAGTGAGAGAGAAGAGCTGCGATAAGGGGCGCCAGCACCAAGCAATATATCCGAGACTTGCAATGTTACACGACATGTCACGTGGGCACGATAGCAGATGGCCTTCCATGAGCATTCACATCACCATAAATTCAAGGTTCCCCGGCTCTGCCGGCTTTACTTAGGTGGTAGCTTATCGAAAACGTCTCGGATCTGATTCACGCCCGTTGTCGCCCCGGCTCCTCGCAAGAAAGACCCAAGGATCAGAGCGAAGAGGCGATTCCAAGCCCTCGAGTTGGCCACATCCTTGAGAATGCAGACGCCGCAGGACCGCCGAGACGCTATCCTTGAGAGACCCCAATGATCGGACTTATCGAAAATGACTTCAAACACTGATATTCAATTGGACTGGCCATCCGAAATGTCCTCTCACCGGATTGGCAGTGGGGACAACTGCTCACATGGAGGGGACTAGCAAATCCTTAATGGTCTTTTCCACCTCCTTTGACCGCGGCTTGATGCTGCACAAGAACGGCTCAGGCTGCCTGGGTAGAGTGAGCACAGAAGAGCATCGGGGAGGAAAGCACCAGCCTCACCTGATGAGACTTGGCACGTATTCGACATGCGGCTCTATCACATTTCCCTGCGCATCGACAGCTTTCTCGACATTGAAAGACGCTAGAATAGAGCCTGCAGTAAGCCACACAGTTCCGCGCGCCATATGTCGTCCGGGACTTCGCGTATGATCCAGAGTCAATTCACTTGCTCAGGTGATACGAGATACCTGTACGCACCAGATTCTTCGGCCATAACCGAAGGCTGCCTCTGAGTCTGGGACCGAATGGTTTACTTTCCCATCCGGAGTAAGGAAACGCTCCGGGTCGAACTTGCTGGGATCGGGGTAGACCTTCTCATCATTCAAAACGGCCCTGGAATGCCTTCAGACTGCCGGCACATGGGCGACTAGAATGAGATGAACACTTACCAGGTATTGGGGATGAGGATTGTTCCTGCTGGAATGTGGTACCCCTTGTACACATCATCCACCATGGCCTGACGTGGTATGGAAACAGGCAACACAACCTCCCAGCGAAGACATTCCTTTATAATGGCCGCCAGATAAGGAAGAGAATCTTCATCGCCAAATGATGGGAGGTGGCCAGGGCCCAGTACTCTATCAAGTTCCTGTTGCGCTTTCGCTTGTACTTTGGGATACATGATCATGGCTAACATGAATGTAGAAAGCGCTGCGACTGTCTTGAATGAATTTCAGTCTTCCATCATTCTAACACAATACGAAAATGGCTTACTGTATCAGAGCCGGCTGAGGTACAACAGGATCAACAATCAACAGAAAAGCCGTGTAGTTTTGAAAAGAGAACATACCTGCAAACATTGTACCTGATGTATTCTGAATGATCTTCTCCTGATAGGCGACATCACCAGCAAGATCCACTTGTTCGAGACAGCTTGTCGCAAAGGAAGGCTTTGCTGTACCGTTTGCCTGTTATGCGTTTAGTGAGGGCGAACACTTGAAAGGCGGTGCAACGCACCACGGCTATCTTCAGTTCCTCAAAGGGAACAGTGAAAGATGCTTGTATAACCTTGTTCGCTTTCTGTGCTATCGTCTGAAATGAAGCGCCCGGAACCCATGCAGGCACATATCTGAGCCATGGCAAGTTATCGACCATGTATCGCCCCGGGATAGCCGCGTCTGCGATGGCGGCAACGGCTTCTTCTGCGGTTTGGATGTATGGATCATCTTCTGGCAGGGTACGAATGCCGTATGCGACATCGAGGATGGTCGAGCCTGCCTGGCTGTGGATTGACACATTCCGTCAGTCGGCTCTGTTCGCGCCGCGAGCAAGTCGAGTACGTACTATCGCAAATGTTCCTGCCATTGATTGGGGCTTTCGAGGAACCGGTTGAGCAAGTCGTTCACTCCCCGTATCTGGTGTGCGTGGTGCCACCCTGTTCCATCAGCCGAGAACATGCTGTGCCAGAGGCGACGATGGGCTCTCCAGAAACCCCCGTATGGCATCAGTGAGAAAGCACCATCCCGACCCATCCTGAACATATCGTGTCAGTCGAATCAAGATGTAGAGCACGCGGAGCGCACTCACAATTCTCGGACCATGACATATCTTGGTCTACAATACGTCAGCTACGCCCGCATTGATAGAAGGCAAACTCACCTGCTGGAATATATCGATGACTGTTTTTCGAACAGGTCCGTGATCGCTTCCAGCGAGTTGAGCACTACGGTGGCCTGTCCGAGAGTCCTCAGGTACACGATATCGGAATCTGAACTGTAACTTGGCCATGTCGAAAATGAATGAGATTGTAGGTTACGCACTCAATTTCTTTCCCATTTTCTGATACTCGATCCATTCCGGGCCGTTTTTTGGTACGTCAAATACATTTCCAATGAGAGGCCATCCAGGAGGGCCAGGGGGGAGTCGCGAACGTCGTACTTTTGCATAGAACACGTAGTAGGTTGTGAAGATGAGCAACAGGACCAAGAGCCAATTCGCCAGAGACAATTCGGAAGAGGGAGCCATTCGGATTCGGGGTTATGATGGCTGGCCGCTGTCAGAGCTTTATCATGGATCGCGGTCGGAAAGTAGACCGCTAAACGCGTATATTATAGCAAAGGTATGATGAATCCATCTAAGATCTTGCAATTTGGCAGAAGGACTTGTTTTTGGCACACGGATCAACTGACCCCGAAAGAAGACGCTGTATTTACAAACTCAGAATGAAGGGGCTCCGATCGCGACTGCCAGTGCATCGAGATGTGACAGCTGCATCCTCGAGGCGGAGACACCAGTAGTCGATGTCAGCACAGGCTCTGATCATGGATGTTTCATTTTGTTTCAATCAGACTGATCAAAGTCAGGAGTTCTTATTGTCCCGTCCCGTATACGTATGCGTTACGCGTCTGTTCTGTAGAAACTTCCTGGATGGAAGATCCATACGTGCGGCGTGGGCTGTTTGCGGGCCCGATCGCGAAAGATTTAGTATGACGACATAACGGGTTTCGATTCCAATCGACTCGCCCAGCTGAGGGAGGACGTCGAATGTGAGAAGAATGTCATGATCCGTCTCGGAGACTATGATAGAAGACTGAGGGGGAGTGGAAGATGCAAGGCATCTTCCGAGTGCGAATACGAGTCTGGAGCCGATTGCCAGTGCCTACAATCCAAACAGGATCGGAGTCCCATTGTCTCTATAATCGCTCTCGCCTCCCATCGGTGTCTCCGAGACTGATATTCCTCATGCATTCGATCTTCTGGACCGAGATGAACAGCTGCAGGTGCAGGATCTGGCAAGTTGAAATCAGATAACATGATCACTGACTGATTACTGACTCTATGGCCACGTGGAGCAAGCAAACCGAATGCACTATTGAAATTCTAGTTTGCCTCGTCTGGATTTCGAGTCGGCCATAAGCGACGATCAAAGAATACAGCACATGTGTACACTCAGTGTGTAGCCCAGCTGTTGTGCGCGCTGTGCGACCCTGCAAACTGGAACGTAGGTTCCAAAATTGAATATGGTTCAATTAACGTTGTTTGACATCTCATTCCTAATCCGGTCTCGTCAATGTTCGCAAACCGCTCGCGCAACAAAACAGCGCCCAAAAATCGCACAAAACGTACTACGGCTCGCGATCGAGGAATGGGTCGTGCCACTGCGGAGAATGAAATATCGACCTTTATCAAAGCTTTATCATGCAATAACTCCGTGATCCACACCTTTAAATCTGCTTTATTTGGTCTAGGTGTTGCAAAATCACTGGTGTACAACAGAACAGCTCACTCAATTTCTACCCTGTTGTTAGATATCGCTCATTGAATCAGGCCCAATCAGCACATCAAAAGCATCGGGTCTTTCTCACCAACTTATCGCACAACGGAATTGAACTCGACTGCTGCGCTATGGCCACACCCATCGTCAATGCACTCGGGCAACTCTTGAAAATTTCATCTGCAGAAGAACCCAAGGCCCATCAGCCAGACATCGAGTATCAACCAGATCGCACAAAGTGGGAAGCGCGTACGGCTCGTCGGCTCGCTGCCGATCCGTCCTTACCCAACAAACCACTTCCTGCGGGCTATCCAAAGAAGCTGGAATCTCCATTAGTTTGGGAGGGGAGCGACTGGAAGGACGAGAAACAGTGGATTTACCCATTGTCAGCATCAGATCTATCCGAGATTGCCCACGCCGTAAAGCATTTCAGGAGTGCGTGTTGTCCTTTACCATCCAGGACCCTGAGCTCACGATGGCCATATTTTGTCAGGCCTTGATAAGCCACTCGGGTTCGTCTCGAGATCCACCTTCCCGCTGCATGCTCTGGGATCGGTGCTCTCGGCGGTTGCGCGCGAGGTCCATAATGGCCGTGGCTTTTCGATGATTCGGGGCATTCCCGTCGACCTTTACTCGCGCGAGGACATTATGATCATCTACGCGGGCGTGTCGTCGTACATTGGCGACCTTCGCGGGATTTTCGACCCCAACGGAACGATGGTGGGCCATGTCGCAGATCTGTCGGGCGCCCATGGCAAGGGAGCTATCGGGGCTCCAGCTTACACCGCGGATCCGCAGGTGCGTCCCTGCTCCGTTTGCCGCGTCCTCTCTTGACAGTGCTGCAGGTTTTCCACACGGATGATGGTGACCTTGTCGGTCTCCTCACCATGCAGACAGCTGCTGAGGGCGGCTTATCCAAAATTAGCAGCGTCTGGAGGGTGTACAACCACTTGGCTGAGACTCGTCCTGATCTTATCGGGACTCTGTCGCAGTCTTGGCCATATGATGGGTATGTGTAAAAACACTCTATTGCACAAGCAGCGGTCCTGACTTTTGTCATTTCTTCTGCGCAGCTTTGGCGGTGACCCACCGTACACTGTGCGCCCTCTCCTCACTTATCTAGACGGCAGAATGATAGTTCAGTTTGCTCGCCGTTACTTCACCGGGTTCCAGGCGTTGCCTCGATCCAATGACATCCCGCCGATTTCTGAAGCACAGGCTGACGCTCTTGATACGTTGCAATTCCTGGCCGAGAAGTACGCACTTCGGATCCAGTGCCAGAAAGGCGACATACAGTATATCAACAACTTGAGCCTCATCCACACGAGGGAGGGCTTCAAAAACGACAAGGAGCATACGTGAGTGGTTTTATCCATCAATCTCCTCTATCTTTGTCAATGACGATCTTTGACAGGCGGCATCTGCTTACTTTTTGGCTACGGAACGAGGAGCTTGCGTGGAAAATCCCAGAGTATTTGGACGCCAAGTGGCAGCAGCTCTATTATTCGACAGCCCCTGAGCAGCAGAAGTTCCCGCTGGAGCCAGTGATCAGGAAGGCAGGACAAGGAGCGAAGTCCTAGGTGCAGGAAAAACTTTTTAGAGATGGTTTTGAACAAATCAATGAGTTTTGCGACGTCTCTTGGTCGCACCGTGTCTGCGCGCAGTTCCGGCCCACGATACAGAAGCTGAGCCATTGTGAGGAAGATACGAATCTAATTGTGTGAATCGGCCAGAGAATCGGGGTTGGCGCGGTGTAGCGGGGGAGAGAAGTTTGAGTGTACCGACGAGATGCTAAGGATGCGACTTGGATATGTGTGTATGTGTTTCGAGTTCAAGGGCTACGTGGAAGAGGCGCGAATTGGAGGTTCTGGTGGCAGGTTTGCTATCATGGTGGTCCTTGAATATGGAATGCGAAGTTGATGTTAGCTTGGACAATAGATGGAAGTTCGTGGAGCTGGGCTAGGGCCTCAGGTGGACAGGTGTTGGCGGGTGGGCAGCACTAGTCCTAGCTATAGGCATGCATGAAGGGGATTGATTTTGTGTGACGGGTGCCAGTGGTTGGTTCCAGGTTGAGGGAAATGTTACGGTGATCAAGTCAAATGACGGCTGTACTAGAGACGCAGCGGCTACTGATCCCGGCTGCTTTGCTCTCGGAACGCCTTGCCTTTCGCGCAATCTTGACCATTCCTTTATCACCCTGCTGCTTTTCTTTTGCTGCCAGAGAACGTTCTGGCAATGTCTCACCAGGACCTAGCTAGGCTGCAATACTACTGGTGACCGGCAAGCTGCGGGCTAAAAATCCACATGGCTCGTCTTGCGTGCGGCGCGCGATTATCTGCTGGCGCCGAACACCGCTTCGAGCAAGGTGAGAGCTCGTGTGCGCGCTTCAGCACTAAGAGGGACGTGTCGCCTAACTTCAAGACCAACAGAGGGAACCTTGATTCAGTCCTGTGCAGCGCGTAATACCCCCTTCTTCCGCGGCACACGGATGCGGCTCACCGCCTATACACTTCTTGGGTACTTTAATCCTGGAAATCCTCATCCGTCAAACAGCGATTTACCCATGTTTCATTGCTTGACACTAATGTAGCCCAGTTTCGGTGCGACTTGTCAATCACAGACCGATCAATCATCATCACAGTGATCAAGTGAACTGCCACGAATCAGCATATATCTCAGCGCTGTCTCTACGATGGGCTCTTCTCCCTTATCCTCAAGACGTTCCAGAACCTGCACCACAGAATGGCTACCCCGACACCCTCCGATTTGTGCAAACATACATTGAAAACGGATCGCCTGACACTTCATATTTACGACACTTCCCAAGCTGACCAGTCCGCCCACCTGGTGAAGTGCTTCAATGACCCGGTCACGCTTGTGGAGATGGGCGACTACGGCGTCAGCTCCAACGAGGTCATCGTCTCCCTGAGCAAAGCTTGCAACCTCCGGCCCAACGCCATTCACTCTATTTCATCGACAGAGGGCCTCGTATATGTCATCCATCTTGACGATCCCGCCACCGGCGCGTCTCCAATGATTGGCCTGATCAGCCTGATGCAGCGTGGTGCCGACGTTGCAACAGATATTGGCTGGATTACCCTCAACCAATATTCAGGGAAAGGATACACAACTGAGGCTGCGAAGGAGGCATTGCGACATTGGAGAGAGGACGTCGGTGTGGAGGGGATTACGTGCTCCGTTGTAGAAACGAACAAGGCCAGTCAGAGGATCGCGGAGAAGATTGGGATGAAAAGGGGGGACACCTTTGTGAATCCAAGAACAGGGAGGAACAGTGTTCGATACACGTTGCCGTAAAAGAAAGAGCGGAAGCTGGAAGCTGAGAAGGTCGCCAGAGTCAACAAGCGATAAAGGAGCTCGCATAACCTGTATTACTACTCGTCGCTAATTGGTCCTCAATATGTAGAGGAATTCAGGCATTTGTTATGAGTTATAGCTCTGCCGGTAGTCAGCTCGAATCCTCACAAAGAGCGCAGCCTAAGGTGGATGAAGATTTGCCAGTGATCGAGGCAGATCAGAAGCGATAAGTATGCAGCCTTGTGACTTAGTGTGACATAATGGCACTAATATGTCACAGCCGGTCACGCCTCGTTGCAGCTCGTTGCGCGACGCGTCTTGACTCTTCTCCCACTTGACTCTTCGCTGATCATGGCGAGTCTGAACAAGCTAGCTATTCGAGGCATTCGCTCTTTTGATGACAAGCAGATATCGGTCATCGAGTTCTTCTCTCCAGTCACGGTCATCGTTGGCCACAATGGCAGCGGCAAAACCACGATCATCGAGTGTCTCAAGTACGCGACGACAGGCGACCAGCCGCCGAATACGCGTGGCGGAGCCTTTGTGCATGACCCCAAGATGGCGAATGAGAAGGAAGTAAAGGCGCAGGTCAAGCTGAGGTTCCACGCTGCCAATGGCACTAGGATGCTGGCCGTGCGAAACTTGTCAGTTACGATGAAGAAGACCTCGGGAATGACTATGAAGACACTAGAGAGCATCTTGGGACTTGCAGACGGAAATGCAGATAAAGGTGGAAAGGTGAGCAGCTTTAATAGTTTAATTCGACTCGTATATATCCGCATAGCATGCTAATTTCATTTCGTAGAGAGGGGTCATCTCTACAAAGTGTGCCGAAATGGACGCAGAGATTCCAGCATTACTTGGAGTGTCAAAATCTGTTCTCGAAAATGTCATATTTTGTCATCAAGAAGACTCCTATTGGCCTCTCGCCGAACCAGCAGCACTGAAGAAGAAATTCGACGATATATTCGAAGCCACCAGGTAGCCGCATCGTCGCTACATTCTTATCACCGTACTCAGCTAGTCACCAGATATACTAAGGCGTTGGACTCTATTAAGGCTCTCAGAAAGGATCGCGTGGCCGACCTCAAAGCTGAAAAGGAACGGCTGGAATCTCTTTCGCGCGAGAAATCTCATTCAGATAAGCTGAGGGCACGGATCGCAGATATGTCATCAACGATCGCGACCAAGGAAGTGGATTATGAGGATACAAAGCAGCAGTATGAAGACCTTGTAAAGTCGAATGCGCAGTTCTACAACTACTCCACCAAGTTCCGAGAGATGTACATCAAGATTGAGAATTTGCAAGAAAGGAAGAAGCGATACCAGGACGAATTGGAGGAGAGCAAGGAGAGTATCCAAGAGGTAGAAGGTCAGCGTCCAGCACTATTGGGTGGTTACGCAGAAGGTTTCTGATTATCTGTTGGCGTAGGAACCGACGACGAGCTTGCAGCGCGTTTGCGGAATTTTGACCGACATATCAGCGAGCAGAAGCAAGTGCGTAAAACCCGTGAGTCGAAGAAGGAAGACCTAGAGGAGGAGCTTGCGCGCGCACGTAAGTCACACGTTGAGGCGAACAACCATCTTGGTGAGCTTCAGCACGAAGCAAAGGCAAGTTACGATTGAAGGTTCGATGGCGTTTCTGAAACTGATTCGTCTGATAGTCACAAGAGCAACGTGTTCAAGACCGGGAGAAACTGATCAGCGAAATTAGCCGCAAGCACAGCATGAAGGGCTATGATCACACTCCACTGGAGCGAGAAAAGGTGGTCGAGTTCCTTGCCCGCCTGAACGAGTTGCAGAGGAAGCAGCGGGCAGAATATGAGAAACTTCAGGTATGCAGCTTCAGCAAGCTCACATCCCTCTTAGGCCACTTCCTCGGGAGACGCGCTAATATTGTTTGCTAAGACTGAGAGCCGCACAAAGACCGAAGAGCATAATACCAAGTTTCGGGGCATGCAGACTGCACTCGATAGCTTGAAGATTCAAAGACAGAACAACCGAGAACAAGCGGTATGTAAACTCTGGCACCGCTGCTATCGGCAAACGTTGACACATCTTACTTCAGGCAACGACGCAGAAAAAGATATCTACAGACGAATCCAAGCTAGACGAGGCTGAAACTTTGACTAGCGATTTGCGCACTCTCATGGTCGAAATGGAGGACAACCAGACACGCCTAGACAAAATCAAGCACAATTTTGAAAACTCGGGATACGAAGCGAAGCTTGCTGAGAAAGCTTCTAGGACGCGTGCCCTTGAGGATCAGCGAAACGCACTCACTGCTGAAATTCGGGTGCTTAGTTTGCAAGCTGACTCTCGGGCCCGACTGGATCTCAAGAGGACGGAGGTCAAGACCAAGTCGGCTGATATCACGAATACGTACGTATCACCGCCGATACCGTCTAGAAGATTCTTATAAGCTTGCAGCTTGGCAAACGCAAACGAAAAGTTCAAGAAAATTTCGGGCTCAGATGCACAGGCCGATACCATTGAACGCGAGCTCGACCATATCTCAGCGTAGGTCTTTGCTTCAGACAGGGAGGATTGTTGGTTTACATGTTGGTTCTATCAGCGATATCGAGCGGCAAAATGAAGAACTAGAAAGTGAAGCCGCCGCAGCAAACAAGAAGCTTCAACAGGCCGAAATTACCTTGTCCAGTCTCAAGAATCAATTGAAAGCTAAGATAGACGAGCTTAAAGGTTGGCAATTTCTTCGTCTCATCCGTCTCTATTGACATTGTCGCATTGTCTTTAGCTAACGAGAAGAAATTGCGAGATGCTAATATCAAGGATCTCAAAGCTCAGATAGAAGAAGCGAACAGGGAGATCGATGAAAGAAAAGAGTGGGTAGCCATCCTTACTACAATTCTAGGCCATTCTAACTCCTCGGCGCAGGCTAAGCGGACAGTCGTCTGGGGCAAGTGGCATCTACGAAAATTTGCTCAAACTTGGCAAACAAAGCAAGTCTTGCTCCGTCTGCTCCAGGCATATGAATACTTCAGAAATGGCCGTCTTCGAAAAATACGTACGTTTCAAGTCAGCTGCGTTTGCCGAAATGCTGACAAGCTTGCGAATAGTTAAAAGAGCAAATCCAGAGGAATTCACCAGAGAGTATTGCTAATGAAATCGCTGACCTAAATGATTGGGTGGAAGAATTGGCGCATTTTCAGAAGATGTTGCCCGTTCAGGCGACCCGAGATCGCTTGAAGCTCACAGATATCCCTGCATTAGAAAAGGAGATCCAGGTGCAGGAGGCTGACATTCCCGCCATAACCACAAAAGCAGAGATGGCAAGTGAAGCTTTTTTCACGTGCCGTCATTCCTATTATAACGTTGTTACAGGCTTCAGAAAAGCTTCTTATCATGAAGAAGCAATTAAAAGAATTGTCCGCTATAAAACAGCAATCCATCCACATCACAAAGACCCAAAAAGAGATTGCTCGACTAAGCGATGAGATAGCAACGCTCGAAAATGACCTGAGGAGAAGCGGATCGGCGAAAACGGCTGACGATGTCCAGGCCGAACTTGACGAGGTCGCAAGCCAACTGTAAGTGCTCCTTACAACGGCGCCGCCACCGCTCAACCTCTACATCTTCCGTAGCCGCACCAATGAGCGAGAGAAAACAATTATAATGGCGGAGCGTGACCGGCAGAACACCACGCAACGATCTCTTGAAAATCTACTGCACGAGCTGCAAATGCGAGAAAACGACCTCAAAAACCGCATTCGTGAAAAGGAGTCACTTGAAGTGAACATCGCCTCTATGAAGAAGGACTTAGTCACGTTCAACGCTCGTTTGAAGGTTCGTCATATACCAGAACAGAGGTTCTTAATTGCTCACCGGACCCACAGGAACTTGATGGCGAAATAAATGAGGCACAGGGTCCCATTGAGCAGATGGAGCAGGATTACAAGCAAGCTCACGCGGCACTTAACACAAAGATCGAAGGAGCCCAGCGATTATCGCAAGACCTCAACATGAATGTCGATAACCTCAATAGCCTCAATAAAGGCGTTGAGCGGTGCGTCCTTGACTTACTCAATTTCAGAGTGTCCTCTTGATTGAGTCTTGCCCAGATACGTGCGAGACAAGCGCGCAAAAGCTTTGAAAGACTGCATAGAAATGATCGACAGTATCGAGCAGGACATACAGCGATTTGTCACTGAAATCGAGGATGTTCGCGAGGGCATTGCCAAGCTTGATAAAGAAATCAACGAGAGCGGCGCTTCTGTGTCAAATTTGCGCGAGAATTTGCGTCTCCGAAAACTCGTGCGGGATATCACCGCCACTCAGGAGGAGATCGACTCTTATGACATGGAAGAAGCTGCCAAAGCAAAGCGAAACTTTGAAGAACAGTATAACGTCAAGAAAACACAAGAAAGTGAACTGCAGAGCAAGGTGCGAAAGACAAAGTTCTTCATTGATGCCGTGGGCTCATGAGCTCTGAATAGTATGCTCATATTGCCGGGGAATTGAGTTCAGATCGCTCTCTCGTAAAGACATGGGAGGGCGATCTCAAAGAGTATAAAGATATCAATCAGAAGTATACGCAGCAGCTGATCAAAGTCAAAGTGGGTGCGGCATAGCCATTCATTTTGCGTGGAATGATTCATTGACCAAGTACACGCAGATGTCGGACATGGCTAATAGTGACTTGGAAAAGTACGGTAAAGCACTGGACAAGTTCGTCATCTTCTTTCTTCAAATTGCGATTTGTTGACATATTTCTTTCAGTGCCATCATGAAGTATCACGGACTGAAGATGGAAGAACTCAACGACACTATGCGACATCTATGGAATAAAACCTACCAAGGAACAGGCAGGTCACGAAACCCAAATAGGGCTATAGCTTTCATTGACGATTGGCTGCAGATATCGATGGCATAAAGATTCGTTCTGACGTCGAAGGAGGTGCTTCCAAACGATCATACAACTATCGAGTGAGTGGCGTTCCTTTATTTCCCCCAAATGCTATCATAACAATCAAACAGGTTGTCATGACCAAAGACCAAGTCGAAATGGACATGCGTGGCCGGTGTTCAGCCGGGCAGAAAATGCTTGCTTCTATTATCATTCGGCTCGCCCTTTCAGACTCTTTTGGCCAGAACTGTGGCATTCTTGCCCTTGACGAACCGACCAATGCCTTAGATACTGAAAACATCGATGCCCTCGCTGCGAGTCTCGTGGAGTGAGCGATACGCATGCGAATTTTTGCTCAGTGCTAACTATTGAACAGCATTATTAATGAACGCAAGAATCACTCAAACTTCCAACTCATCATTATCACACACGACGAAAACTTCTTGCGTAAGCTAGGCCAGAGCGACGTTATGGAATATTATTGGTACGTGTTCCATTCGACTTGCAAAGTTGCAGGATAGTCATGATCTTCTCACAGGCGAGTCTCACGCGATTCTCGACAAAAATCTGTCATTGAACGCCAAAGGTTCCGATAACCTTCTTGTTTTTATCAACATATGCTGTCACATTGCTCTCGTTATCTTCTTACATTTGTACTGCTATCACATCACAATATCTCTTTCTACCGTTAG
The DNA here is from genome assembly GCA_014898675.1 of Athelia sp. TMB. Lineage (NCBI taxonomy): Eukaryota > Fungi > Basidiomycota > Agaricomycetes > Atheliales > Atheliaceae > Athelia > Athelia sp. TMB. The sequence goes on along the minus strand of JACXVL010000112.1, from coordinate 138,563 downwards.
ACGAATCACCGGCGCATGTGGCCAGCACATTCTGGATATTAATTCATCAATCTCAAATTAGAAACAGACCTACTTCGAGGAAAACGACGAGGGATGACAGGATCTTCAGGCTATAAAATAGAAGGCTCTTCAGTATAAATGTCTCAAGGAAGCTAGTGTAACGTACTATGCGAAAGCTCAGCTTGTGCACACGTAACTCTACGCCTTTTGCTACACAGAAGTCATGAAGCGTAGAAGTACCAAGATGCCTCTGCTCGTCAATTGTAATTACGCGTAATGATGGCAGAGTTTCGATAGGCAATAGAATTGCAGCAACCGTAGTACTAGCAAGGTTACGAATGCTGAAATGTTCGAGTGTTGAGGGGAGATTTTCCAGCGGAAAGATGATTGGGACGTGAAAAAGCACCAATTCTTCCAAATGAGTACATAGGTGCAGCAGAGCTGCCGCAGCTTTATTGAAATTCCCGATGCGAAGGGAGCGAATATGGGAGGCATGTGGAGCGATGACATCGCGCAAAGCTTCCCCGGCAGCGTCTCGCAACTCCAATATCTCCAAAGCCGATTCTGACCGTTCTGTCGATGGCAGAAACCATTCCAGATATTTGGCCGAAATGCGACCTCGAACCAATACCATCTCCCTCAGCTTCAGCTGGGGCCGTGCCAGACCAGGAGGAGGAGGAGCACCAATTTCGGCACCGATGGTCAGGTATTGGATATTCGGCCAAATCGACGTGAGTTGGTAGATCATGGGAGACTGTACTCCAAAAGCTGAAATGCGCAACGCTCGTATGTTAAGGCTGGCGCTCATCCTGCAAAGCTCTTTCAAACCCTCTTCATCCCATTGATGAAAGCCGGATGGGTTGATGGTGAGCTCATAAAGGCAGGGGCATCGTGACAGCACAAGCGCGAAGCGGCCAGCAGGGTCTAATTCCATCTCGCTGGCTAAGTTCAAAGCTTCGATTGTCACATCGAGCCTACGGACATGGTATGCAACAGCTTGGAAAGTTGCAAGTTGTTCCAAATAATGGCTTTTGTCGACGCGGATGGAATGAAACAAAAGTCGGCGGCAAGGCTCCAACCAGGACGAGTGAACAAGGGCACAGGCGCCGATTGATGAATAATCCACCAGTGCGCTGGGCAAGTAGTAATTGTATTCGATTATTTTGATGCATATTTCATTTGGGAGATTGGCCATGGCACCTTCCATGCGAGATGTTGAATTTTGGACCGATGACAATAACTTTCACTTGAATTCCACACCTGAAGTACCAAATCCGACGAGCTGCTCTTGGGAAGTAGTTCACTGCAGCTTGTAGTTCAATCAAGTATACTTAGTAGGTGGTCGACGAAGTTCAATGATTGAGCTGATCGGGCTTGATCAGTCCTAACGAACGAGTCACCTGACATGACCGAAACAGCAGAGCCTTCTCAGTTCTATTACGCGGGTGCACAGTGCATTGCCGAATCGTGCACAACACTTCAAATTATCTCGCACGTCATTGTACATCAGGGCCGACGCTTGCAGCTCGAAAAGACGCCCGTTTTCGCCCCTGCGAAAAGCCTAAGCTCGAAGCTCTGGCTCCGGATTCACGCCCTATGCTCCCTAAAGGTCCACCTTTCGAGCCTGCTTGGTCTGCCTTGATCGAATATTCCGTTTTGGTTTGGGGGGATCCTGGCAGACCGCCCATCGCCCAGGCAATTTCAAATCCACACTTGATGCTCCAAAGCCAGACGAGAGCGAACACTGGTGTGCTGACGAGAACATTGAGGACCGGGAATATGTCTGGATATCGAGCGGGAGGTGAAAGAACGAGTTCGATTCCATGTAGGAGAAAGCTCGCAGTGTATACAGCCTGTTTACAGGTTAGCTTTCTCCCGGAACTAGTTAGCAGGCACTTGCAAGAGAAATATACTTGACAGCGGATTTCTTTGCCAGACGAAGTGGGTTGTACCCGATCAAACGGTTCCAAAGAAGTAATGTCGCGATATAGGGTATTGCCATTCCATCTCGCCTAAGCAAGGGCCACATGCTGCAGTCGTCGTGAGCCTCGTTCATATGTTTTAGCTCCATGAGACTCGCCTGAAAACGCCAACATTGTTTGCTAATACACCCCAGGCAAATACGGACGAGTCCGGTGAAGCGCCTGAAAGCAAAAGGGTCATGGGCAGAAGCGGCACAAGAATGGTCTTTTCGTGAACTTGGAAAGAGAAAAGATAGAATGACATCGACGAGGTCAAGAGCGCATAGGGTAGCAGTGGAAGCGTTGGCACTGTGATGGGCGCCGTGTCTTTATCATCTGGAACTGGCTTCGCTGAAATAATGGCTCCGCGAATGAGACCCACGACGCTGGGGAAAAAGCCGAGGGCTGTCAGACCCGTCGAGAGCTTCACCAGCACGTCTCGCTCGATCCAATTTTTCCATTTGAAGACTACGTTTGACGAGCACCAAAAATTGGCGACTTTATCTTCAAAAAGGCCTCGGTTGAAGGGGAATATTCTTGTTATAGGGTCCAGAATGGTAGAGAGGGGGGCGAACGGCGGTAGAAACGGAAGAAAGAGGACGCAGAATGTGCATGTTGTGATAAGACCTAAGCGAACAAAAAGCCGGCCACTAGAGATGCATCAGTACTGTAGATCTCCCCATTTGAAAAAGTCTTACCCCTCCAATGTTCCAAGATAGACGCATTTTCCAAGTAGATAGGAACCAATGGCAGGAGCATAGTAAAGTGCCATCTGTTTGAAACCCAAACTCAACACAAAACATAACGCTCCCAGCACATCATGTCCTGTTGCAAAGAAGTTCATAGCCAAAAGTGTAAAGCCTGGCAATGATGTCAGAATATGTGAAGCTAACCAATGGGGTGCAGGTACCAAGCATGACAGAATTGTATTGGAAGTGACCAAAATCGACTAGCAGCAAAGCAGGCTGCAGCAACAGTACAAGCAAAGCAAAGTTCTGACAGGTGGTGTTCAGTGTCTGCGATGTGAAAAATAGTATTGCTGTGACGTACCTGTGTTCTTAACGAGCGGCTCCCTTGCCAAGCGCTCACGAACATTACTAGAGCAGGGATGTATATTAAAGCATCTAGCACTAGCACAGTTGCGCGCATGTAGATTTTGCTCTCAGGCGTTTCGATGCCACGAGATGCGTCCAAAGCAAACCATGTCGGATTTATGCGAGATCCACTGCACGTCCACTTGTATGAGATGAAGAATCAGGTGACAGAGGAAATGGTACACACATAATACCGCATAACCAAGAGACATACGCGGTCAATGGCGGATAATCCAAGCCCCAGTATTGAAGGTCGTATGTGTACCATTGGCGTAGAGGAAGGTTTATCGTAAGTTCCATCCAATGTCTTTGCGCCTCGTAATCACCATACATCGGTGGGGTATCTTGCCCTGCACAAATGCATGAGCTGGCATTTTCAGCCCATTAATTGCGTACATACCTGAATATGACGCCAGCCCTATCGCCCATCGAACCCACAGAGAGCATGCGATTGCAGCAGGCACTACCAATTGCTTCATCCCATTCTTGTGCATCCAACGTACCCATCTCTTGCCCATGCTGTGCTCTGCTGCTGAAACGCCCTTTGACTTCGCGCGCGTCTCATGCCTCAGGAACGAAGGTGAAACCGAAGTTCTCCTTGGTCTCTCATTCTCCATCAAAGTACTGAAACTTAGGTTTCGATTGGATCGAGTTCTCGTATGGACAGACTGAGACCCGGGTGAAATGGCGCGCGAAGACGGCGCTGGAGAAAGGGATGGGGAGTATAACCATCGCTGTTGATGACTCTCAAGGAGATGTCTGTCCGGTATTGGGGAAAGAATTTCTGAGACGTCTGAGCTAGGTGAGACTGTGTAAGCTGGCGATGCTGGGTCTCGTAAGTTCGCGGCGCTCACTCAACGGTCCGTATGCTTGTGGTCGACGTTCGGCTTCGAAGCAGCGGAAATGCATCCTTCGAGGTGGTGGCTGAGAGTCTAGAAGAAAAAGAAGGGTTTCGTATGCGAGAAGACCTTGACGATACTCCATCCTTTGCGGAATAGGGCGTAAACTCGTCCATCGTGTCCTGTGGTCACAGCGAAAGACGCCCACGTGGCCACCTACCAGCAACTTGACGGAGCGGGGTAATTCATCCTCATCTTTCCGCCCTGTCGTCGCGTTGGTGCTCCGGGCGATTGCTTCTTGATATACAACCTGCCCGCTGCTGCCCGTTATCAAGAATCTTAGCTGCCATTGAAAGGCTGATAGCAGCTTCTATCTTCCCTCATTCTTATCTCATCCATTTCTCGGGACTCCACGGTGATCCTGCCATTCTTGACTGACGGCTGGCCCGTCGTACACCAATGCAACTCGCACGGCAATCAAATGGACAAAGCATGCTACTATCAGTTCTATCCCCGTCAAAATATATATTGACACTTGCGATTGAAGACGCTCTGGAGTAATCTGGTTACGGTCGCGGCATCGGGCCAGTCAGGGATGTGTGGTATTGGCCAAGTTGCCTCGTGTCCTTTGGGGATACCTTGAATACTTATTCCGGATTACAGTGTCTACTATTGACATGTCGAAGAGTCTCATCTCTGTCCTTCTGTCGCTACAGAGCTCCGCTGCTGTATCAAAGCGTGGCGGTGCGTGGCTTCTGCTGGTATACTCTTTGGATGTAACTATGAGCCACGAAGCTGGTGCCTGTAGACATTTTAGCCAATTTACAGCCATGCTTCGGAGGTGGAACGGGCTATAATTCGGTCAGTCCGCTGAATCCTCATCTGACCTGAGATAACATGGGCTAGTGAACAATGCATGCCCCTCGTGATGCAAAGGACCTACCTGACACTTCATCGGCTCTACGGGACATCATCTCCGTCGCTCTTTCACAGGATGCAGCAGGTATCATGGGTTGGATGGTGCAGACTCACATACGGGCTTCTCTCCCGTCAGCACGGCATGCTCCCTTCTGCGTGTGTCGAACGCGATGTCAGTCTGGCGGATAGGCACAAAATGATCATGGGAACATCCAATGGCACCATGGGCACAGCTGAGGTCAGGCTTGCTTCGCGAGCATGCTAGCCGCTCTCTGTCAAGTCTACCTGGGACTTCCTGCCCATAATAATGTTTAGAACCTCGAGATACGGCTGCATGAACACCATAATATAATCCTGCCGAGCATCAGGGTGGCGTGTCGCAGTGTTGCCCAGTCATTGACCGGGTGTGACCGGTCAACTGCCACGTGCGGTCAAAGTCACTGACTAGTCAGTGACCGGTCAATTTGACTTGACCGTGGCCAGTGACAGGGGGTCATTGGTCCCAGTGGTCCGCCTGCCATATCGGGTATGCGATCAGATCAATGGTCGTTGTCCCGCCAGCTCTAGTCCCTCCGAGTCACGTTTACCGTGCTGTCTCATATCCCTTCGGCCTTTGAACTCTGTAACACTTGTATCTCATGTATCTAAATGCTGTTTCGCTTTCCCCCACCCCGGTGAGCCGATAAGAATGCTCAACCAGCAAACTTCCCCTCAATACCCACCCATGACCAAAGCAGTCTTTCGAGGATGGTAGAGAGAGCATTTTCGTGACTGCCCCGATCGCGCATCATGGAGTAGCGGCGCGTATTTTGGAACAGGTACATCGGCCAAGTTCAAGGTGTACTGTGAAAAGTGCTATCATTCTCATGTCGAAGCAGTCCTCCAAGAGGACCCAGGCCGATGTTGCTGCAGCCAATCACAACAACAGCCAACTTCCGGTACAATTTTTGTGGCATGGCCGAAAGACACATGGCGAGCGCAAGACGTACTGTAAAAGACCTACAGGCCAAGCACTCAGGCAGCATATCCGACTATCGGAGCTGTTCGACTTTCCTGATACAACATTGGGTAAAGTGCTATGAAGCTGTGGCGCGACAAAATTTTGACGAGGAATTGGAGCTGTATGAGTTACTGGACTTGGATGCGGAGGGAGAAGAAGAGGTAGATATAGATATAGATGATAGTACAGGTGATATTCTATTTGGCTAAGTCTATGTACATGATATTTCGTCAATGGTATCTGGAAATGAACATGTGGCGTTGGCGCGACCCGGATCCTTTTGTTTGAGCCACAAGTCAGGTCATTTGACTGGTCAAATTGACCCGGTCACTGAAGGTCACTGACTGTCACTGACCGGTCAATGACCGGCACATCACTGGCGTGTCGGACGGCCTTCGATCCCAGTGTCCAGAGGAATAAACAAGCTTCAGATCGACCCGATGTACGCTAGCGAAGTTGCGGATGACGTGCCGACGATACCGCAAACAAGAAACACATAACATTTTGCCGAAGGACTTAAACTAACATCAATTATTGCAAACCCTTCCACAGGGCATAATTCTACGGCGCCTATATCTGTATACTGGTACGACAGGCTACGACAGGGTACAACAGGGTACAACTTGCAGTTATATTTGCTGAAAAAGGTATGTGATGGCGAGGATCACTTCAGTGAATAAACATATGGAGTATGATGGTAAAGTTGTAATTCGAAGATCAAAGATCGTCACTGCTTGATGGGAGGACCTGAAAAAATTTGAATTTCAGGAAGGTACTTGGCTTAGGCACGTGCCGCCGGGCGAGTTATGTAGCGTTGCCCCTGGCAACAACCGCGTGTGATCAACGTCACACTCCGGCAAATATATCGGATATGGCCAGCACGACGGCTACAGACGGCTGCTGACAAGGTTCGAATTGGGGATCTCTCTACCGTTGATCGGGTGGGATTTTGCTGACAGCATGCCGTGGGACAGGGTATCCAAGTAGGACGGGCAAGGCACCCAAGGACATATATACTGAGCTGTGGATTTCGCCCAGCTCTCGATCCAAAGCTCCCGCTCGGAACTCTGCTCGTCCCCACCATGGCCGACCTCGACTTCAACTTGACTCTGGGAGCAGCGCTATGCGGATTTGCAGTGAGCTCTGTGTAAGCGAAACCGCCGCATACCAAGCGACGAACAATTAACTCGACGCGATGCAGCATGTATGGCGTGCTGAGCACACAGATCTGGGACTATGTGAAGAATTGGTCGCCTTCTGACAGATATGTCAAGTACTTGGTGCGCTATCATCTCTTTATTCTATAGCCTGATCTCATACTTCTGGCAGGTTGCATTGATCTGGTACGTCGCCCGACCCCTGTGCTCTGTGTCACCTTAACTTTGGCGCCAGGATACTCGAAACTGTCGATCAGTGTTTCATAGGCCACTTTGTTTACTTGTGAGTCCTGGATCCAACTCCTTGACACTCCAGTATCCTGACTATCCCTTGAAGCTATACTATTACGTACGTTCACTTTGGTCTACTCTCATTCACGAGTCCTGACTCTCTGGAAGAAATTATGCAAATCCAATAGTATTACTCGTTGGTCGACCCGTCTGGTAAGCGGCTTTGTCGATGATGCAAGTATATTACTGATGCTCTTGTAATCATTCAAGGACTCTTATTGCAAGTATACACAACACATCTTGAGCGCGAAACTGCTAACTGCTAAAATTTTGTGCAGTTGCAACTAACTTTGGGCGTGAGCCACCAATCCATTCGTTTCTTGATGTACTAATTGACAACAATCACCGCATGTTCTAGTCAGTCGTCGGCGCCTTGGTTAAAACGTGAGCAGTTTGCCTATTGATAAAATGGTTGATCCTAACAGCATGTCAAGCGCATTCTCGATCAGGGTCTGGAGAGGTATGTTGCTGCCTTTTATTTCGTGTACTCCCATGTCTAACCCTTCGACAGTTAGCGGGCATAACTACTTCATAACTGCATTTTTGGTGAGGAAGTTCTCCTTTTTCTAGCGAAATAGGGCTTACATCCCATGTCCATAGCTAATGCTGACCTACTGCCAACTTGGTATGTTGTTATATCTGTCATATGTTCCAGAGACTACTTAACATCACCCAATCCTCAGGTCTCGCCATTTGTAAGCGGTGCAGATGCTTTCTCGCTTTGAAACTACTAATTCGCGTTGCCTAGATTACACGTACAGGTGCTTTACCCTCGCCACTTTGGCAGAAGTCAGCCAGCTCAGGGTATGCATCTTTGTATCATGTTTAACAACGCCAAACACTGCTCACCCACATACCTCAGCTGACGGCATCGTTAGCTCTTGGAGCCGGAGTCCTCACCGACGTCTGCATTGCGGTAACACTCTGCTGTTATCTCCAAAGACTGCGGACGAACTTTTCTAGGCAAGTAGGATGAGCCATGACGTTGCAGGTCTTGCTGACTGCTTTCAAGCAGGTCCAACGCAATAGTCAGGAGTCTGACGGTGCACGCCATTGACACGGGAGTCGTGACAAGGTGGGTGTATATTTTGCACAACGCATGCCCCGAACTCAACATTGATGTTTGGCATGCCGCAGCGTTCTGAGCATTACCACACTCATTTTAGTGAGCGGTTACGCCTACCTTCCTTTAGACTGCATCTGATCCATTCTGTTACTCAGTATAATTTTCGTTCCACGGACTTCCGATTCATGGCCGTCTATTTCGCATTGAGCAAGAGTAAGTTCGTCACATTCAGATCCAAAGAAACACAAACTTACTAACCCCATCTTAGTGTATGCTACAGCATTTCTATCATCGTGAGCAAACACATCGGCCAGCAACCGCCAGCCTATCACTGACAACTATCATCGAACAGCCTCAATTCACGTGAAAGCATTACCAGAAATCTTAGCCGTGCATCAGAGGGCCTGTCGGGTAGCTACGATGCAAGAGCAACGCTCAACATGAGCCGGCAACGGATAACAAAAGGAAATACCTCCTTTTTCCCCGCCGAAGTACAGGTCAATGTGGGGATCATTCAAGGTTAAATTGCTGTCCGCTCGGTGCTGACAAAGTAATTTTCAGGTTGACGTACACCAGGACGTTTCCGATAACCCGTACGAGGTTGATGTAGGTCCCCTTCATCTGGCTAATATACCATTTGCTCACAACCTTCGCAGTCATACCAAGAGCCAGCTAAGAAGTACGCATACCCTCTTTGATACCGAGGTGTACTTGAGTTGCACAAGCTGGTCTTGGTCCATTAGAATACACTTAATATAGGCTCTAGGGCGGATCAGCGACGATATGATGTATTATTACCCACTGCTCTTTGGTTTACGCAGTTCGTTTCAATCTTAGTAGGCAGCTACGCCCAACGGCAATGGAATTATTCTAATTATTCTAGAATCTAAGGGTTTTCTCAAAGATCGTGGCCCTCGACTACTGTTTCTCCGTCAGGGGAAAACTTGACGTTGTTCTGATTCAAACAAATTGCAGAAGGCCGTGAGCTCCCGAAAGTGACACAAATGATGCCTAATGAAACGCGGCGTACCTCGTGGCTCTGTGTCCGACCAACATACTTGGTATGTTCTTGATACGACTCAGCACGGGTAGCGGCAGCCGGATCTGAGCGCAAGACACTTACTTCCGTATGCGACGAGGTCACCTGCGGGGTTGAAGAAATCCACACGAGTATATGCGAGTGACTTACCTACGCCAATTGAGTTGAAGAGCATAAGATTATACGAGATGAAGCTGGCTTACCCATTCCGATTAAACTAGCTTTGGCATAGAGAGTGTCTCCGGGACGGCCAGACGGCTTGACGAAGCTTGCGCTGATATCAGTAGAAACACCAGTCATCCATTGTCCCTTGGTGGCGACCGCCAAAGACCCCAATGTATCAGTGAGACTGAGAATCAGTCCACCATGCACGGTCTGAATCGAAGCGTCAGATTTTGCCAAACATCTGCTTCAAGTGTTCTTACTCCGACGCGATTAACTGGGCGTTCATAAGAGTGGGCGCTTGAATAGAGTTTAAACCACGCACCATTGTACTGTTCGATTTTAAGCGATGCCTCTACTAGACCGGGGCTTGCGGCATGGATGTTGAGCTGAGATATCATGGCTTGATTTTATTTTATTTTATAAATTTTCTTTGACTGACATTCGGGAAGCACTGGGCGTCATGTCCTGTAGTCCCAATCAGACATATTTTCCGCTTCATGACAAAGACACGAGCCTCTATTATCAATGAATGACTTCCAGACCTAGATACATGTCAGATGCAGTACAAAGGTCTAATGCAGAACCTACCCGTTTCGTGAACCGCATACATGCCGACATGGTCACTGTTTAGAGAGAAGTAGAGAGCACAGCTTTGCTTCCGAGCGTCGAACGCCCGAGTCGGCTCTTTTTTACCGGCAGCGGGCGCTTGATTGACCCGCCATCTGCATGTGCTTTCACTTGATTACCCCACACTTTCACTATCTCCACCACTAACAGTAAGTTCGAGCTAAGTCGCACTGCTGGCCATTAATATCAACACCAATATCTTGGGAAGAAAATCTTTTACCACTTGAAATCTCAGGAATATGCGTGTGGAGGAAGGATTTCAGCCAGTTAGAGCTCCTTCTCCAGCCCGCGTCAGGGGATCTCATCCGTTCTAATGATCGTTGCAGGTGCCATTTGTTGAAGACCATCCTTATGAATCCGATCCAGTGCTCCCCAGCTTACTGAAGCGCCTTGTACCCCCAAGGTGCGTCACAATATTTCTAATTGCAGCCCTGTTTAACAGTGTTTAACACCCGGAGCCAGCGTCCTCCAGGACATCGAACCCGACATTGTACGGTTGGGCCAAGACGTCTTGACGAGTGAGTGAGCTGTGCTTTTAAATGCGGACCACTGCCTGAGAGGAAATACAGCCGTACGAGACCAGGCGAGCCGGGCCAGTCCCCCCACTCTGGTGCAGTACAATCAATGGGGCCAAAGGGTGGACGAATTGCAGACCTCTGAAGCATGGCGGGATATGAAGAAGCTTGTCCAACGTGAAGGTATCCCAGGGCTTTTTTATGAACGCAAACATGGAGAATTCAGTCGCATCTATGGCTTCACAAAGTCCCTCCTCCTGGCAGCCGACACCGCAATGGTATGCATGGCTGATTCATTGACAGAAACGTATGATTCACTAAACGATTACAGATTCACTGTCCTTTGAGCATGACAGACGGCAGTGCGAGAGGTAATATCATATATCCACATTGATCCAGTATAATTATTAATCAACCAAAACTCTTAGTCCTTGAACTCTTCGGAAATTCAGCGTCTAAGCTGGAAATCCTCCCTCGTCTCATCAGGTTCGCTGACACTCATTTAGAAACCACACACACTAAATTCACCAATAGCCGCGATCCTTCCTTTGCTTTCACTTCCGGTCAATGGATGACGGAGGTAAGATTCCACTCAAAAAACATTGGCAAATATTAACGCTTTACTTCAGCGACCAGGCGGTTCCGATGTATCCCAAACCGAAACCAAGGCTACAGCGACAGGAAAAACGTCACCGTTAGGCGCAGAATATAAGCTTTCAGGGTTCAAATGGTTCTCGTCGGCAACAGATTCAAACATATCTATCGCTCTCGCGCGCACCGGCGACCCTGCCCTCGGATCTCGCTCACTTTCTCTGTTTCTCGTCCCCCTTCGCATGCCCCTGTTTCCTGATTCCAAGAACCCCCCTCCCACAGCTGTCAGTAACGGCGTCCTGGTTCACCGTCTAAAGAACAAGATTGGCACGCACCCCTTGCCGACCGCAGAGCTCTCACTGAATGACACCACCGCTTATCTCATTGGCTCTCTAAACCAAGGCGTCAAGAACATTACGCCCGTGTTGAATATCACTCGTGTGTACTCAGCTCTCTCATCTGTGTCGTATCTGCGCAAATGCATGGCGATTTCAAGCGCGTACGCAAACGTCCGCACAGTCAATGGCGGCAAGCAGCTCCTGAGGGACACGCCTCTGCATATTGCGCAGCTTGCCAACATAAACCTCACATACCGCGCACTCACGCATATGGTCTTCGGGGCTATCCACCTTTTGGGCAAGACAGAGTGCGGAGTGGCTTTAGAGGAGGAGTATGGAAGACTGAGGCTACTCACGCCAATCGTGAAGGCTTTCGCAGCAGAAAAAGCATGTACCGCTATGGAGGATGCGATGACTACGCTCGGCGGACAGGGATACATGGAGGAAAATGGCATAGGACTGTAGGTCTTCATGACAACCCACTTTCGTCATGTGTTGGATACTCATGGCTGGTTGAACGTCTTTAGCGCTATTCGTGATGCGCTCGTCGAAAAGATTTGGGAAGGGACGACTACCGTGCTCGCACTTGACCTTGTCCGGGCGGCGCGGGACCCGCAGACGATGAGCTACTTCCACTTGGTATGCATAATCCTTTGCGTGTTTATTTAAATCCTGACGATTGTCGCATCACTTCCCCTTCAGTGGGCGAAGAAAACGATCTCTGACTGCCCTCAGAAATTAAAAACACAACTTCAAACACCTCTTCAACTTCTCCAGTCAGGCCTGGACGAATTATCCACGGCATATCAGGCCCCGATCCCGGTTCTCCTCCCCAGGCCCGCACTCGTGCTCTTTGGATATATTGTTTCTGGCCTTTACTTGCTGGAACATGCCATATGGTCACATAGCGGTAAGGAGCCTGTGAGCGAGACGGACGTAGAGGTTTTACGGCGGTGGACGGTAGAGGCGGGACTATTAAAAGCCATTGATGAAGTCAAGACGGCGAGGACAGCGGGGAGTGAACGAGTGGCCATGGATTTGGAAATGGTGTACGGCAAGCGGGCGATGGCGAGATTATAATATGTTATACAATTTTTTGAATCAGCTTTACTTCCTGTGATCTTACAAATTGCCATCATGGTGCTGTATAAGGAACGATGTGACACCTTTCATTTTATCGAACTCAATCAGCAAGCCCTGTAAGAGAAGCTAGTGGATGATACTTACCCTAGCATTCCGCGGCCGCCCCAGCCATTTCTAGGGGTTAATTTCAGGTGCAATATTTCATCTGAGCGCGAAATGGTAATTTCCAACTCTCGCTAAGCATTTTAAGTGGTGATCCTGTTGATTCCAGGTATTCGTAGCTCACATTTTCCTGAACTACGGTGCTCAATGACTGCAAGGATAAATTAGGGCTTGTAGAAGTTGACAATTGTCCGAATTGTGTGATTAGGTCTTCCCGCTGTAAACCCTGCATGTTCGAGGATTATTCTATAAGTTTATGGTGACGAATTCAAGTTAGACCCTTACTGCTTCAGCTGCAGGGCTGCCAGGGGCAACACCGTTGACTTTTGCGAACGGAAGCCCAGGAGAAGTGGGTGCGTCTTGATTCGTTGGTACGGTTGGGGCCTTGCTCTCAGGGACTGGTGCTACATCAGACTGTGATCCTCGAGCGTATACTAATTCAAGAGCTTTGGCGAGATCGTCCGTGTTAGTCTTGAGGTCGTTGCGCAATTCAATAATTCTGACGCGTGCGTTCCGAACTTGGAAGATATCTGGCGTGTGAGGTTCAATGTATGTCACAAGGTACGCTGATATGAAAAGTTCAGACCTATATCATCGCGTGGAAATCCATTCTTGTCCACAAGAGGTGATTGTAGGGTGCAATTGTTTGCCTTCAAGATGGACACCTGTGCATCCAGTTCGGCCTCGATGTTCTCCTTTGTGGTGATCAGGCTCTGAACTTGCTGTCTCGGACTTGCCGGTAATATGAAACCCATTCGTGAAGACTCGGCTATTGTTTTAAATCGAGGATGTCAGCGGAAGATGGTGGTACACTGGTAGAACTAATGAAAGAGATTGAAAGAGTATTGAAAGACGCGTCATGGATCACGGGATCTTTCGGCGAACGCCGACAGATGAACGACTCGGACATACAGTTCCGAGTGGGTTTGAGTTCGCTCCCCATCCGCCAAATAGCCTGAAAAGCTGGGATATTCAACCAATTGGGGGATAACCACGCTGGGGGGTTTCAATTGCGTTTAGTCTGTCTGCTATCTGATCTGGATCACACGCGCCCACTCAATCCCACTGCCTAAACCGAAGGACCAGCCAATTCTAGTCTTCTACATATGCATGCCGCCTTTCATCGATTTTATCCTCAATCTTTCGAATCTCATCAATTTGGATGATTGCTCGCCATGGCACAACGGACCGACTTGCGAGTGCAAATCCAACCTGTAGAAGGGTTCTGCCTTTGTAGGCCTCTGGCTGCTCTATGCTTTCCTGCTTCATTCCTGGATATGGGCGGCTGTGGCTTCATCTCGGGATCATCTGCCCCACCATCCGCCTGGACCTTCCGGCTCCTGGTCCATCAGCGTGAGCGCTACATATCTACCTAGAGATCTAGGTTCCAAAAGCAACTCTTGTGTCATTGGCACATGTCTCCAACCGCAATCTCAACGAACCTCGAGGCTCGGAACTTCGGCCCAGATCCTTGTTCGATCTTCCGAGACTTAGCGCTCAGGGTCAGGAAGAGCTGGACCGCGAAGTCGGGGTGTCCGTCTGTGTCCGTGGACGCCGTGCCTCACTGCCGATTCATACTGCATGCAACCCAGTGCGCAGCCTGAGGGCGACGCATTGGGCTTCCCCAGCTCCCCTAAATCGCGATCAATTACATAGGTCATTGCAATGGCAAGGCGCGGCGCAAGTCTCGGTCTCGGCTGAGCACGGGTCGCGTCCGATTCGCGCTGCCATTGCGGACCGAGGCACGCTTGCCAGGCCAGCCCGTGTCTATTTCTGAAGAGGACTTCTGTAGCGAACAAACGCCATTTGACCTGGTGGCTCGCTGGTGCCCATGTGGTATGAGGACAGGGTCAAAGAGAAGCTCCGAGTCGCGGTGAAACCCTGGTTAAACGCTCGTACTGAACTGCACAAGGTTAATCGCCGGGCTCCATGGCTGGACAATCTAACGGCGTCCTGGCTTCGTGGTACCGGTGCTCTCCAGTGCCGATGTGATGTATACGAGAAACAGCACCGGGGAACCAAATATGGTCTTGCGACGGTCTCTGCATCTGCTTATCTCCTGACGGATCAGGGTCGGGCATGATCAATGAATGACAGCGTCTATGGGCCGCACGTCGGTTCTTATCAAGGTGCACCGGAGCGGCACGCATTCTAGACGTTGTCCAGATCTGATTCCGTGGATGAAGATCCTGGAAGATCCCCGTGGGGGACGCTGTAAAAGTGTTGAATGTGCTGACAGGGCGTGGATTTGGAGATCTTTGACTGAATTGATTTTCTGGCGATGCCGATTGGCTGCTCAAAGGCTAATCAGACATCGGAGTGCCAACGGTCTCCCGACCCGACACTCGTCATCACGCGCCTCGATGGCAGGAACTTTGCACAGCGCCAAGACAGTCAGATATTGGTTGAAGCAAAACAATTAATCGGTGAACATATTCGTCTCTACCAGGGCACCTCGCCCTCGTTTGAATAAAAGCCTGGGCTTTTGCCTACTTTTCCCAACGCGTGCTCTACTATGACCTTCACGCCATCCTTGGGATCCAAATGACCCGTGTACCTGTTCAGATTGGTCGCATTGTATCCCGGGTCTATGGAAACAACATTGAGTTCGGGATTCTTCATGGCGAGGGTAACGGTGATCGCGTTTAACGCGGATTTGCTACTGTTGTATGCCTGATGAAAGCTCAGCTGGTATTGGGCAGACGTGAAGAAAATAGCGCACATAGAACCATTTGTCTTTGTATTCTCCGTTCGGATCCGCCATGTTGGCAATACTGCCAAGCCCTGAGCTGATGTTCAGAATTCGCCCTCCGCCGGCAGCCTTTGACTGCTTGAGTAACGGCAGCAAGGAATCGGCCACCACAGTCGCGCCGAACACGTTCACTGCGTATGTCTCTTCAAACACACGTCGCAAGCCCTTCTCAGCGATCTGCCCCTCAAATGCTACGCCAGAGTTATTCTGTGGGATCAGATTGGTGAGTCAAGCGCGTTGAGATGTTGAAAAATGCCAAATGGACACATACAACAAGCACATCAAGTGCTGCCCCTCGCAGTTTACTCTTGAGCTCCTCCACTCCGGATTTGATGCTCTCATCGTCCGAGACATCGATGGTCAGCTTATCAATGGACGCTTGGCATCCATCCTCCGTGGTAATCTTGGTCTGCGCTTCTTGTACTCGCGTAGGATTCCGGCCAACTAGGAAGATGTGAAGGTTCGCATGTTTGGAGAGCTGCCGCGCGGTCTCGAATCCGAGGCCTTGGTTTGCACCGGTGATGAGGATGGTGGTGGTTGGGGTTGACATTGTATTTGAGATTGCAATTGTACTTCACCCCCTTGCAAAGCGCATATATATGCGGTCAACGTCATGGACATTACTCCATCGATCCACGGCAGCCCCGAGACCCACATCGTCGCTTGGTAAGTGATTACCATTAGTGATTGGTCACCGTTCGACGCACCCGCATCCCGCGCTTTGACAATATTAATATGACAGCAGAGAGCCGATCGGCGAGACTTTTGCTAGACCCACGTCCATTGACTGACAATCGGGAAATGGATAAAATGAATCGATCTTCTGTACATATTGGCAAGCCAGCTGCAGGGACCCAGGGTGTCAAATTTCGCGTTTTCTGTGGTGTTGTTTATAGCTGATGGGTGTGACTTGGTCCCCGGAGGATCTATGTTCCCCTCGTGCTCGCCAGACTTGTGACCAACTGTCCAAGTACTCCCTTGCCCCCACTATCAGTGTCAGACAGGCGCTGAATGCTCGCGCTGATATTATGACAGGGCCAAAACCAGTGCACGTGCGAGCGCACTCAGAGGGTGTTCATTGCGAGGAATTTCCCGTGGCTGAGAACAAGTTGGGATTCAGAGCTCGTCAGAGATGTCGAAAAAGGCATGAGCCTTTGTGTCAATTGAGTAGTAGCCAACTTCATCCTGCATATGGGGTCGATAAACGGATTGTAGAGCAGTGCCAATCCACTCGGTCACTGATTGGAAGGACGATGACCAGATGTGAGGTTCTTGTTGATGCTGTTGCACTGCAATGACGGAGCCAGGGGCAGGGGACCGTGTTAACATAGCTTGAGTCACTTAAGCTGCTTACTAAGTCCGCCCTTTCACTCAATCCACACTAAGCAGTTCGCACTGCGTTGACTCTTACCATCTCATCTTCAGCACTTTCTGCCAGATATGCCTCAAGGAGAGAATTTCATGCTGGCCGGGGACCCATTATCCCTGGACAGAATCCGCGCAATACTTACTCGGCTAGAGGATACGATCATCTTCTCGCTGATAGAGCGCGCACAGTTCGCTCACGATCCAAAGATTTACCAGCGAGGCGCATTCAAGGAGTTACGGGATTTGGGCTTTGAAGGGAGCTGGCTAGAATGGTTCCTGAAGGAGACAGAAACATTCCATGGTGAGTAAGTATTCGGAAATCTTGGGATCTTATCTCAGCGCATTATTGCAGCCAAGGCGCGTCGGTACACCAGGCAAGTATCACTCCTTGATTGATATATTTATCACGAACTAACCATCTCCCTTTTAGCCCTGATGAATATCCATTTACAAGCGATTTACCCGATCCCGTTCTCCCGTCTCTGTCGTTTCCTAAAATACTGTACCCCAACAAAGTGAACGCCAACCCATCCATCCTGTCATTCTACACACGATCCATCGTTCCACGGATTACACGGCGCGCTACTCTGACTCTCGCTGCCAAGAAGCGCGCCAGTGGGATTCTTGGTGACGATGAGTATGAGGATGATGGCAACTACGGCAGCGCTGCTACCATTGATGTTGAAGTCCTGCAGGCTGTAAGCAAGCGCGTGCACTATGGTATGTCATAGGCAACGCATACACTGAACGCGACACAAGACGGCTGATAAAATGACAGGAAAATTCGTATCAGAGTCCAAGTTTGTAGATCACCCATCAGCGTTTATACCCCACATCCAGAAACCTAATCGTCCGGCTCTTGAGGCGCTGATCACGAAGCCAGAAGTGGAGCAGAGTCTCCTGCTACGCTTAAGAAAGAAGGCAGAGATCTATGCGCAGAATTTCGCTGCTGAAGGCGAGGCCTCAGCATCCACGAAGATTGATGTAGATGGAGTGGTTGACCTCTATGAGAGTTACATCATCCCTCTGACAAAGGAGATTGAGGTACGAAACCATCTTTGGCCCTCTTTCCTTTGAGCTGACGAATTTCAGGTTGATTATCTACTTCAACGCCTCGAAGGTCTGAGTCAGGAGCAAATCGACGAGCTTGCCAAAAAGTGATCACCGGAAGCGAGCGGACAGACAGTGCAGGTTTCAATTAGAATGCGTGCATTATGGATCACAGTGTTCAACACAAATACGAACGCGTCTGGAGTATGATACACTTCGATGAAGTCAGTACAATGATAAGGGAATGATAAAAAGAGTGTGTAAGCAGGAAGATACGGGTTCCTTCCATGATAACTGCGGAACAGATATAGAGTACGAAATAAGCATATGAACATAAATATAGAAATGGTAAAGGATTGTTCACGGGTATAGCACAGCGCCGGGCAAGTAAGGGTTGACCATGTGTGTGCGCAGCAGCAGCATGGTGCATTTTGTAACGTTGCAAAAAAGTGTTGGGGGTTGGATGGATCCGCAACCTAGATCTCGATAGCTGTGCGATGATTGGTAAACATGATAGAAGATCTACGTTGAAAAAGTCACTGACCATCTAGCATTCGCTGGGTTTCTTTAGGATCATTATTCTTCCTCTCTTTCCACGACACTAACTTCTCAGTTCTATACTTCTCATATAAAACCTCTCTAGTACGAGTTTTGAGCGCCTAGATAGGTTTAGGTTAGTAGGGAATATCCAGAAGGTCTAAGATAAATGTCACGTGCCTTGAGGTGAGTGGACAGCACGGCTGTGCGAAGGGCTGCAAAATCGCAATGGTTTGGATCAAGAACATCAACTGTACCCCATCGGAATTTACGTATAAATACACCCCTTAGATCGTCTGGCGGGCCGTTGAGGTATGCTGGGTTGCGCGCAGCGGCGTGGCCATCGTCAGTCGCTATGTCTTCGACAGCGGAGGAATACATCGAGTGTTTGCCTGAGTCAGTAGACAAGGGTCTAGTTTTTATGCGGCTGCGAGTGCTTGTTGCCTCAGGAGTGATGAGTGCGAAGGGGAGCAAGGTCGACAGGTCTGTCTTCTTGACGATGTGAGCCGAGAAGCGGACGTTGGCAATGCTTTCGTTATCATCGTTGATCGGATCGTCGAGGTCTGCCATTGACCTCAGGTCCCTCCGGGACCGCGATAGTGAACGCCTGATACTACCAAGTCGGCTGGGACGAAGCCTCACCACATTCCTTGATGGCCTGACTGGCTCATCTTCTTCGTCATCACTATCTTCATCATCATCTAAATCTCCCGTACTGTTCTGCCTATTCCCGTTGCCATTTCCGTTCGCATGGCCATTTGGATTTTCCCTGTCCGTTGAGGCTTTTGCATGTCCGAATACACCAAAGTCCAGCCCGGCTTCTTGCAGGCCTGTGCGAACGGCGCCCTTGATAGCCGCCAGCGTATCGTCTGTGAGAGAATCAGCACGAGCAATCACTGGCAGTACATTTGCACGGGTGGACAGGCTGCGAATGACACGAATTTCGGCGGGAGACATCGTCAGTCGGTCGGGCCGGCCGTCATATCCTTGCTGAGCTGCTTTCGGGCTACCCATGGCGGAGTCGCCTGCCTTGGTCGCACCCTTGCCGAGCAGCGGAATCGGAACCTTGCGAGAGGAAGCAGGAACCACTGTTGAAGGGTCGACCAAATACACACAGCTAAGGACTGATGAGCATGATATTTTTCTTCGGAGGGCTTGTACTTACAGATGGATGTGTTGATCGCCCTTGCTAGTCCGGATGACTTTCGATTCCTTCATGGTGCCAGCGTCAGGTAAATGGTATAGGCAAGGATACGTTTTCGGCACTCACTTCACTCATAGTCTCTGCGTACTGCTTGTCAATGTAGTTTATAATACTAGTAATCTGGTGTTCCATCCTAAGTTCTCGCCCTTCGCTGAAATCACTGTGACATCCGTCAACACGATTTCCGAGTTTAAAGGTTGAAAGAGGTTGGCTTACAGTCCGGGTGTATCAATTACGGAGAGCAGGACCCTATCGAATTTGGACTCGCATATCTCCACAGATGCCGTTTGTATCTCTTGAGTTCGTTTGGTTGCACTTCCCAAGAAGCTTGTGATGGCCGAGCGTTGCTCGGGAGTCGCAGTGGGAGAAAGGTCGGCCGTCTCTAGAAGTAGCCGTAGAAAGGATGTCTTTCCTGTACCCCGACCACCCACCACCTACATAGCGGTGAATTAACTCGATTCCAGAAAATTCTTTTCAGGAAGACGTACCATGATATTAAAGGTAGGTGGTATCCGAGCCCTACGCTGCCTGACAGATGCAGGTGGCGTAGCATTGGATGCTTTGGATCCTTTCCATATGCTGAATGCGGAGGGCGGATGAGACATGTAGAAAGATGATATGGTTTCTCCATTTCCTTGAGTGTCGACAGATGGTCCGCGAAATGGTTTATGGAATGGTATGGCCCGGTCACGGTCGTCGCTCCGCAAGG
>JACXVL010000112.1:92595-104573 GCA_014898675.1 Athelia sp. TMB | reverse complement strand
GGCCCTCCCAGCCCATACACGAGCTTCGGTTCAGACATATCCATTCCGACAGATCTCTCGCTTTCCCAATCACATCTCTTGGAACCAGGCGGAGACATCGGCCGCAGATACAGCACAGGGCCAGGAGGCGGCCTGGAGGTCGAGATCTGGGACTGGAACGCTCACGCGAGTGAAAACCTCTCCCACTTATCGGCTGAGGATGATGGGAGTGATTCGGAGCTTGAGGTAGACAGGACGCAACAGTGGGAACTGCTTTCACACCCAGGGCGGCGGCAACCCCTGGCTGCAGGCTCCTCGGCGGCGGTGTGGTTAGCAAAGCAAAGAATGCTTGAATTGGTGACGCATCCATCGTATGCGTCCCCAGGATCGTCATTGTCAGACCTTCACGAGATAGACCTGGTCAAACCTGGGCCGCCACCAGTCGTTCAGACTCGCCGTCCACCACGAATGCTGTCCTTCCTCGCGTCCTGCTTATTTATCGATAACTCTACGCTCGACCTTCTTACAAACCCCCCGAAAGAGGAGTCAATCCTCTTTCCAGGACATGGCACGCTGCTCTCAGATGGTGAGAAGCACGCTCCAGTCGAAGAACGTTATGTGACGAGAAGAATGAGGTCGAGATCGAGATCAAGACTAAGAGATGGCCTAAGGCTCGCGTGCGACCCCGATATAATCCCTTTCAGCCCGTTTGCACTACCCAGCACGCGTTTGACTGGTCTGATGGGGCTCGTGAACGGGCTCTGGGCCAGTGGGCGCAGAGCTTGGCAAGGGACTTAGATCTTGGAAGATAGGATGTTCGCATTTCGTTCTAATCTGTGCCACACTTTACTTATGACAATATCACATCTCTCCTTGCCTAATATTCGAGTGGTACAATATTGTCAACATTTCGCTCACGAATGGAAATACAAGTACATGATACAAAGTTCTGAACAGCTCCAAATATACTACTACTGTGGCCATCCTGGAGCGCCACCGTATGGGGCACCGGGCGGAGGGGGGCCACCATACGGGGCTTGTGCTTGAGGATAGCCCTGGGGTGGCTGCTGATAGTATCCTCCCGGCGGCGGCGGAGACCCGGGGTAGCCAGCAGGGGGTGGAGGCGATCCTGGATACCCTGGTCCAGGTGGTGGCGGTCCTGGATATCCCCCAGGCGCAGGTACATATCCTCCCTGCGGCGCGCCGTAAGGTGCGGCTGGGGCGGGGAACAATTCGCTATAGACGACCCGTCCAGGCGCCCATCCAACGGGCCTGCACAGATACCACGTATCCATCTCTTCCGTCTCCTTGCTACTCTGGTTGACGGACGCATACATGCGGAAGCCGTGAGTCTCGAAGGTCTGCAAGATGTTCAAGAGCATCGCGCGGGTGGTTACGGTCTCGCTGCCCTCTGAGATCCACGGGTTGCCGTTAAGCTTGAATTGGGTGGCACCGTCCTTGTCCTCTGGGTATAGGGTCAGCGAGTGTTGATAAAAAACGCAATGGAATTAGGAGGCTTACTTTCACTCTGGATAGCTGGCCCGAGTGTTTGGCGGATGGCCTGGGGCAGGTCGCCTGGCGCACCAATGAGACGCAGTTTATCATCTTCATTGAAAGATACCGCCACTAATTCGATGTCGGGCGCTGGGCCATGGCGACGGAATAGAAGCGTATCTTTGTCCCCCTGCAATATTGTCAGGGTGCGTTTTGAAACGCTTCAGACGGATATTACTCACAGCTTTCTTGCTAATATCAGATGAGATGGCAATCTGCCATCCCATATGGTAAAGGTGGGCCAAGACACCACGCTGTTGATAATCTTAGTGGCTTCTCGTTTGGGAGGTAACGGCGTGCGTACCACGAGCATGCGGGAGGTGACCGCCTCACTGCCCTGGGCTACCCAAGGGTTGCCCCTCAGCTTAAATTCCCAAGAGCCGTGGTAGTCCCTCTCGTTCTGGATGCCGTTTGGCCAGGAAGTCAAAATGGCTGGTGGACGCGTAAGCATAAAATGAAGTTACGGTGACTGGTGGAGCTCACCAACTCGGATCTGCTCGATCTCTTCTTTGCTGAACTGGATGAATCGGATAAGATCACTGCGGGAAGTTTGTCAATACTGCAATGAAGCAGAATAAAATTACCCTCACTCCTCGTTCATGGTAACAGAGGCCCATGTTTGGCTGTAATCGGTGCGCTCTGGCATGATGGAGTCTTTGCGGCTGCCGAATAAACCCATTATGAGAGAGGTTCAAATTGATGAGGATGATCAAGATGCACTGCGAGACGCGAGTTACGTTTATGAGCTCATACAGGCCTCTGACTATTTATGCAAATCGTCCAAGGCCGCGTGGAATTACGCATGACCACAGCGCCCATAGTCAGGGCAATGCGGGCGGCGATGATCGATGACGGGCGGTGTTGTGTATGTTCAGGCGCAATGATCGACGACAATAGAGCGCTTTGATCGATGGCAGTATTTAGCGTACCAAATTGGTTACAGGCTATATATCTGTGTATACTGTTGCTCTGTGAGTGTTTACATGCCATTCGCTTGAAAATCAAGACTCCGAGTCAACTGTGCAAGCTGAACCAAGTAGACCAGGCGCCAGGCAAAAATAACCGAGGGAGTCAAGTACAGCCACCAGAGGCATGTATGATTGCCATTGATCGTGCCTTGTCAAAGAAGATGTCCCGCTCCAACAAGCTTCACAGCATCTCGAGCCTCGTCCAATCGACCACAGAATCCATCTTTCAGGGACGAAGGCCTGCATCATCGAAGCTCAGGCTATTTTCTATAGATGTAACCCTGATCGCGTTCGCTATCCGGTAAGCCAACCTTGCGCCGACCCTATCAGAAAAAGACGCCAACATTGATGAATAACCTTTTTGCTCAAGCACGGCGTACTTAGTAGATGCCTTCGTGGTGCACGAGCCCGTGCATTTCTTCCATGAGCTTGTACAGCAATTACGCAAGGCAACTCGGTTGAACATTCTGGCTGTTAGCGCTGTAATGCTTATACTGTTAACAGGTATCCTCAGAATTCAGAGACGTGTTCGTTTATTGCGATGCCAGTTCGAGCCAGTCGTTTATCGTGAATGCTCGCTTGCTGGCGGAGAACGTCACCGGTGCAGAGCACCTCAGTAATCGTCATTGGACGACTTTCGTTCGGCTTGACTCGTTGCCTTTAGTATGCATCAATTATGCATACAACGTGTTTATCCTGACGACACTCACCAGGTTACTGAGGCACCCGTGGTCGTACTTCAGGTACTTCAAGATATTCAACGGCAAAGTCTGAAGGGAGGATCGTCGGTCACGATCTCTCAGCAAGTCAGCACCGAGGATGCCATTCCTCTTGCGGCTTTTCTTCTTGAATATCCAGTAGCATACGTCCCGACGTCCTCGGCGAGCTCTAGTTTCTTGGATGGTGAAGCGCTGATTGTTTTCGAATGCTTCCTGGAGCAAATATCAAGTTCACCTCCATTCAGACACACCTTCATCAAATTCTCTTGTCCGGAAAGTATCGCTCAAGACATGCCCCATCTCTCTCCAACACGGCTGGCGCAGCGTTTGCAAGAGCACTTCGTCCCGCGCATCCGAGTAATGGACGAGACTGTTTCACTAAAGATACAGGTCTCGACAGAGCGGTTGGATAGGGTTGCGTTATGATATTGCACACTAGCAGAATACACCACATCACTCCACGTCGACGTTGATAATTTTGATATCCTCCAATGGCTTGTCCGTTTTGTCGACTTTCACATTCTCAATCGCGTGAATGACTTCCAGGCCTGAAATCACTCGCCCGAATATCGTATGCTTTTTGTCTAACCAAGGAGTTGTCGTAGTTGTTATGAAAAATTGAGAGCCGTTGGTACCTGGGCCGGCGTTGGCCATGCTAACAGTGTACGGCCTACGCATTTGTAAGCGAATGTTGCGCACTGTTAGTAATTTGACGTACCTGTCATGCCTGAGATCGTCATGGAACTCATCTTCAAACTCTTTGCCCCATATCGAGGTTCCACCTGTACCGTCCCCAAGTGGGTCCCCAGTCTGAATCATGAACTTTGGAATGACACGATGGAAGATAACGCCTTCGAAGTAGCTGCTCCGCGCATGCCCTACAAAATTCTCTACAGTCTTGGGTACCTGCTGTGGGAATAACCGCATGTGGATATCCCCCACAGTTGTATGTATCGTGGCAGAATTCGCGAGGGGAGATGGCCCGGTTCTGCCCACTGGCGCAGCGGTAGCAATAGTTTGCTCCTCGCGCGTGGGCCGCTCATTGAACACATCTCGGTCACCACCTTTGTTGTCTCTGCGAGGTCAAGTTCAGTCAACGTCGCATCGACATGATGGGGTCACTAACTCTGGCGCATCTCGAGTAAACATGTAAAAACGCTGACGCTTGTATCCTGTGCAGAATAGCGTTGGGTCGCGGGCTCCTTTGCCCATCAATATAGGGTTTGCAGAAGCCGCCATTGCCTATGATTATGATTAGAATATATATAAAACGCAGTACTTCGCAAACGAAGCACATACCATCGTAGTGATTCCCTTTTTGGAAGGTGCACCTTGATATAGGCTCAAGTTTAACCATCGCACGGTCTCATCTTTGCCCAACAGCCGCACGACGCGATTTGTGACAGTGTTTACAACTGGGGCGAACCAATCAGCAAGCAGCCATGATGCAGAATTATGATAGAGAGCCAACCTTTCACGCCAAGCAATGTGGGATACAATACGAACGCCCCACTTTCGTCGAAGATGGCATTACTCCACATCCCTGGGATCCGCCCATCAGGTCCAGGAAGCTCCAGCTCTCGCTCTGCAGCCAGTCTTCGACCAAACTCCATGTCATCCACCTTGTACACTGCTGTACCCGCTTGCTGCATCTCCTGGATCGCGGCGAGGGATTCATCGTATTTCCGGGTGAGTTTGCCGCTTAAGAAGGAGAACACTCGAATTTGGCGGTCAGGGAGGGAGAATGTAACGAAAGAGTTTTGGTCGGGGGAGAGCGTAATGCATGTCAGTGTCGACTTTGCCTGTGGTACTGTTAGCATTTGAATATCATGAAAATATGTATACACAAACCTTCTTGAATTCATATAGATCGGTAGCACTCTTAAATGACCACAGACCAGGTACATTTTTGGGTAGCTCGAAAGGCTCTGTTGGTTGCCAATACTCAATGAACCCATTTTCGTCAGCAGAAACCACCGTATCGTATCTGTGGTTATACTTTAGAATTTGGCATCAGCTTCGACTCAATGGGGGTATTATTGCACGAACCGCCATGACATGAACGGGGAACCGATGCAGCTTGTCAATAGTCGCCAGAGGCTGGCCATCCCCACGGGCATCGTATAAACGGATCACCCCAGATCCAGCATCTGAGCTGCAGCATCATTAACATACCAAGATAAAGACTAGGTCAATGGCACTCACACTGCGAGGAGTCCCTGTGCCTGTCCGCGTTTATGGACCCAGCAGCATGCCCGAGGAGTATAACCAAGCTTGATCATGTTGATCATGTCTTTACACATGCTTTAACTCCTCATGAATCGTTGAGATGGCAGCAGAAGGACGCACCAAAGTTGATTACATCGAAGACCTTCGCACTTCCGTCCTCGGCCACGCTTGCGAAGAGCTGGCCGTCCGCACTCGCAGAAATGCCAACAACCGACGCGAGATGCGCACGATAGTGCTTCACAAATTCAATTCCCACATCCTGCTTCTTCCAGAATTTGAGATGTCCATCGACGGAGGTGGTTATTAGGAAGTCGGTTCTGCCACAGCCAATGAGCGCGTCGTCCTACATGGGGAAAAAATGCATGACTTACTTAGTAGCAACGCAGAAATTCACTACATCACGATGCATGAAACTCTTGTAGTATTGATCTGTATTAGGCAAGTGGTCCAGAAATAACTACGCGACTATGAGCGTCGTAGCATAACTTGAACACGATGCAATAGGACGTACCTGTTCGTGAGGTAAAACTACTCAAGTTGCTCAGCTTATTACGCATGAGTTATACACTGTATAGCACACCTTTTCGCTTCTTCTTCGCACCTCCATTCGCTGCTTCAGCGGGCATGGGCATGGGTCCTACGTCGTCGTCGCTCTCATCCTCTTCAGCAGCATCAGCAGGTGGTCCGACGTCTGGCATCTCCTTATCAGCCTCTTCGCCGCCATCTCGGTCTCGTTTCCCAAGTACCGAGGTGTCTTGTTCGGCTTCAACGGAAGTAGACATGAGTGTGCAAGATCGAGTCGCGCTTCCACATTCGGGCTCAATACCGGTCGCATATACTGTACTATTGCTTGGTTGGGCACTCATTCGACCTGGCCAATGGCAACTTAAATTAAAGTCTCTAATCGATTTGCCACATGGCTCTCGGGATATTCGTGACGAAGGGGAGTAGATAACACTGGTATTTTCCTAGTCGCTCATTGTCACGATGATCTGAAACTCCTGGACGCCAATATATATTCCGATAGGCTTCACTAAGTGCATTAATCGCACTAGTACCGCGGTGGACATCCACAATGCATGTCTACATCAGTCCCAAATCAAGAGTCCCATTGAGGAAAGGCAGTAGTTGAGTGGGTCAGCTGTTGAGATTCTCGCTCCTCGGGCCCCTTGGTCTCACAGCTCGTGGTGTATAACTCCTGTGGCAGCCCCTGCAGAGTCTGTTATTTCTGTGATAGTTGAGCTCGAGATGGTACTAGTTGACTGGCTAGGTTTGAGCGAGCCAAGCCCAAACCAGTTCAACGTGTCTTCTTCCTGCTCCGGAACTAGATAGCTTTTTGGTAAAACCATATGATAGTTAGTAGAAGCGGTGCGCACCTGTGTGCTCGACACCTTGTGCAAGAATACCTTGGATATTCGGCCCAAAGGACGCGCGGGAATAGCCAGGTAGAGGATCATCTGTTACGTTGGCAGTCGGATTCTGACTAACTCCAAAGACATTGGTCCATTGCTTGATTTGCTCCCAGAAATTTTGAGCATAAAGAATGTCATCACTGTGAGAATATAAAGTCAATAGGTTTCGACGGCTATGTTAAAGCAATGCATACTTCGTGCCATGCCAAAATTGAACCCTTGGACGAGCCCCAGTATAGCCAGCATAGCCACTAAGGACTAAGCTACCCTGAATCGTCAGTAATCAGCTATGCTCTGTAAATTCAAATATTCTCAAAAATCACCCATTGCTCAGGCGTCATGATGCGTTCCCCTTCAGCGCACTGGCTGTTCCAGGCATTTGGACCTTCGTAGCAACCATAAGGTACGCCAGAGTACAGCGATCCAGCAGCAAAGAGATCTGGGTAAGCCTGTTGTCTTGCCTGATAAGTATGCTGGCAGATTTAATCGGAGCACAGCTGGAAAATGTACCCCCATGAGTACACTGGTCATCATGGCACCTGAGGAAGTCCCAGTGGCAAAGACCCGAGTACTGTCAACTCCCCAGTTGGCAATAGCATATCGGACTAACGATGCGATGGCGAGGGAATCTCCGCCGCCATTGTGGGTAAGTGTAGCGTTGGAGGCCACGTCCCAACAGCCGCCAGCTCTGGGAGCGTTAGGGTAAACTACAATGAACCCGTGAGTGTCGGCCAATTGGGCGAGGGTAGTTCCTTCGAAGTACTTTTGCGCGGTGCCGGTACAGTAGTGGATGCCTGCAAAATCAGGTCGATAAAGGCTCACCAAAAAGATAGCAGGTGAGAAAGTACCTAAGATGAGAGGTGTGGGAACTGCGAGAGCTGTTGGCTGATATTTCCAAAAACCAACACCATTTGGGTTCAAGTTGGGGCCATAGTCGACTATAACCTCTTGCAACGTGCTAGAGAGCGCCAGAGCGCTGGTCACTGCAGCGAAGACAGCTACGACAGACGCGACTGTCTTCGAGGTCAACATTTCAGCGTAAGAGTGCGAGGAAACCAAAATGCAGTCAAGTGCGCAAGGAATATTATGATGTGAGTGTTTCTTTGAAGCACGCCTTACAGCCGCAGTATTTATGTGCGATTCAGGAATCAGGGCGAGAGAAAGCAAAGAATGAGAGTTTATCAGTTACGGCCCAATTACGGCCTAAACTCGGGGGCACGGGATCTGAATCGCCGGCCGGCCCGGGCATCTTCCAGGGGACATTTCCTCGCCAGTTCTAAATCTTTGCAACCAGGTAAGTTTGTATGAGATACGAGAAACGTGTGCAGGAAGCTCAAAGACTTGCTAGCATGGGTTATAGAATTGCGTGTATTTGTGGGTGGTGATGGCAAATGTCAACAAAGATTGATAAGTTTAAATTTCCATATGCATGAATTCAAAGTGAGATTGCCTATATATATGAATTAGCAGGATGTTTATGATAGGTGCTACATGATAACACAGCCGTCCTTCTTCGATCCGGTGGCCTCCTGTGCAGCCTCCGCCGCAAGGATGGCCTTCTCATCTTCGCTCAACAACCCTTTCTTCGCCCGCTCCTCCATCGCGCGCCGCCTGCTCTCCCTCTCGGCCTTGGCGCGTCTAATTTCATGATACAAGTAAATAAAGATGCGGGAATGTATGGATACAGTGTAGTGTTTATAGATGTCCGGGGTTATGCGGATGCGAATACAGGTCGAGGTACAAACGACATAAAGTCGATGACCGGCGCGGGTTTGATGATAGTCGGCGACGGCGGGGGCGTGGAATTAGCATCCATGTTAGATGTCGAAGAATTAACAATGACGATAGTGTTCCGGGTTATAGTTGGAGATGCGGAGGGAGAAGAACTGGGGCGTCATGAGGGATTATTGAGTGAGAGTGAAAGAGAGGGAGCTTACCTGTCAGTCTTGGAAAATGGATTGTTAGTGGTAGCGGGCGTCTTTGTTGTTGGTGCAGCATTGGCGAGCTTTGCGGGTGCTGGAGCACGCGCAGGCCGGGCGGCGGTGGATGTTTTCGTGGGCAACGCTGCCCACTTTCTCTTAACGGCTTCGGCGGCAGAATTACCGGCGGCAGATGCCTTGGCTGATATCTCTGCAACGTTTTGTGCAGTAGGTTTGTTTGCAGGCGCCCTGGTGGTCGCAGGAGCACAGGCGTGGTCGGCAGGGAAGCGGTGGGCAGGACAGAACTGCTGCTTGCAATTCTATGTGTATAGTCAGCCAAGATGAATTGAATTGGCGAGAAGAGAGCAAGACTTACACTGCAGCTGATGGGCGCGAATAGTACCTTGCCACATTTTCCTCTGGCACATACAGGCGCAGATTTCTTCTGACGCTTTCCCGTCAGAACCGAGCACTCTGTATCCATATGCCGCTCCATGCGGATATTGGGATCCTGGCCTGGGGGTATGGCGACAGGTTCATTGCACATGGGGCCTAGTAATACATAAGCAAACGATTGCATCACGAAACAGGTGAATACACACATGACGGTGCCACTCGATCATGCTTGCTTTCATCGTACTGAGAGCATTTGTGCGCCTCGACCTTGAAGTGCTCCGCACAGTAAGGCTGGGTGCAGTGCTGGCATTTGAATGGCAAGAAATCGACGAGATGACAGTGCGGTTCAGAGCACTGTTGGCCGACGGCAAGAAGGCGCTCGTCTCGTTGGGGTGTGCTGGCCATGAATGAAGTTCAGAGAGATAATTCGTGAGATGGTTCTGTTAGATGATGGGGGCTTAAAAGGAAGGGACGCGTGTACAGCACCGGAGCACCTTGCTCAG
This sequence comes from Athelia sp. TMB, assembly GCA_014898675.1. Taxonomy (NCBI): domain Eukaryota; kingdom Fungi; phylum Basidiomycota; class Agaricomycetes; order Atheliales; family Atheliaceae; genus Athelia; species Athelia sp. TMB. Next base: position 94,894 of record JACXVL010000112.1, on the reverse strand, counting down.
CGCAGGCGGTTGTGGACTTGTCCGAGTAAGGTCTTGAATGTTCTGCTGACGCGTTGCCCGAACCCAGCAGTAAATACTTAGGTAATCCCGGACCGGTGACGGAGTCCCCCATTCACCGACGTCGTGACCAGTGCGCCATTCAAGATCTCGTCCCATCTCTTGCTCAGCCATGACCACCACCATTTCAGTAACTTTTGTGAGCAATTTACCGTCGATTTTTGGCTGTGACATCTCGAAATAATACGGTTTACATAAAGGTTAGGCATGGCGAGAGCACGGATAACTTGGTGATCAGAATTGTGCCGCTGGATGAACTGCGAATTTAACTATAATGTCTACAGCGTTCCGTTTGGGCAGGATGGGAAGATGCCCCGCTGTCCAATCATGGTATGTGATTTTGCAATAGAATGGTTTATTTGCTGTAGCTGAAAATCGCGATAGGAATGAATGTATGCGCCATCTTCAAAAAACCCTCTTGCGTAGCCTAACTCTTCCATAGCAAGCCAGAGCTCTTGGCGCATCCCTGGCAGACGTCCCTTTCTCCGCCATCTTTGCTTCAGACCTGAAACGAGCGCACACCACCGCCCAGGCCCTGCACGCCGCTCAAAATCAGGTTCCGCCCGCTCCTCTCACGACCTCTCCCCTGCTCCGCGAGCAGCACTTCGGCATTGCAGAGGGAAAAGCGTGGATCCTGACGCAGGACGGGTCCAAGCCGCTTGCAGAGCTGTATGCGGCTGGCGTGTTCCCAATAATCACAAAGCGCGGGGGCAAATTTCCGGAAGGCGAGAGCCTAAATGACCTCGGGCGCCGCGCGACGCAGGCTATAGATGAACTCGTCATGCCGAAGGTCTGGAGCGCGGCGAAGGCAGGTAAGAAGGGCGTTCAAATCGCGGTCGTGAGCCATGGGCTGTGTATCAGCGAGGTGCGATGAGTCGACATTTGGGCCGGCGAAGGTTTGCTGATAAACGCTGCAGCTCATTCCTGCACTGTTGAACAAGGATGCGAATAGCCCGCCGAGGCAAGACTTCCGTGGGCTGATGAACACGGCGTGGACTAGGGTCACTGTGGATATTCCTGTGAGTGTAAATGAGTCATTAGGGCATACCACGCTCAAATCGTGACCAGGGTGCCAAAGAAGGCGAGCCTCTTGAATTTTCAGACGACACGCCCCCGCTGAGTGTGCGAGTGACGCATGTCAACGTGCACGACCATATTGACAAGATAGTTCGTCGCATTTTCATTTCATGGTTGTTGCCTGCTGACCTTGGGCCTTACAGAAGCGTCAACAAGGTGGTGTTGGAAGTGCAGCTCATGACCCTGCACAGAAGGATATTCGCGCATTCTTCGGAGGAGGGAGCGTGAAGGACGAGGTGAAAGCTGAGGAGCACAGTGAAAGTAATGCGAATGATGAGGTTGATATAAATCTGGAGGACTAGCTTGCGGCTTCAAGTAGATTGCATTAAATAGAAGGCAATTGGACGCAGCAGCAAAGTGTTCAGAATGGTTGGGCCACCTCTACGAGGCTATTATTTGGGAGCCGTGGCTCGTCAGTGTATGGTACATCCAATGCTACTACTCCATCGCTACAGCTGAGCAACATCAACAACAAATTCATGCATCAAGAATCTACAGATGCTCACCTACTCCACCCTTTACTCCCCACCCGGTCTAGGATCCATAGGGCAGCAGTTTTTGCAGCAGTGGAGTTTGGAACCCATGCGAAATGGCGGTCTGCATGAGACTATTCTTTCTTGACGGTGACTTATTCACGTTTAAATGGGCCGCGCCAGCTTTTTGCTATACGACTGTCGTCAGTGAAAGCCTTTCATAAGACACGAGACGAGAGCAACGCACCCGCTTGAACCGCCCATTAGCAATAGATTTCCACCGCTTTTTCGTGCCGCTATGGGACTTGAGCTTGGGGAATTCGAGGGTCGCAGACGTCGAGAACGACCGTGTTGCCGGGCCAGGGAGTAATCGAGAGAGGAGCATGGTGGAACGCGGTGAGACTCCAAGAAATATTGGCACCGTCTCTCCCTCACGCTTGTCTGGCCACGTGCTATGCACACAATCGCTTGGCTTGCAATTGCTTACTGACTTGTTCATACTGACAACTTCTCATCATGAGCGAGCTCACACCCCAAGAGGACGCAGAGAGAGTAAATCGGCACATGATTCGTTCTCCCCACACGATTGGCTGATATGGGCACGATAGATTCGCCTGAAGAGGCTTGCGAGACTGGGCAATATTAATACGTCCCCAGCCGGCGCGTCAGGCTCACCCAGTCCTTCAACTCCC
>JACXVL010000112.1:71976-90884 GCA_014898675.1 Athelia sp. TMB | reverse complement strand
TCTAACGAACAATGATGTAGGTTGAACCTGAGACGGTAGCAACAGACAGCTTTATGGTCAACTTGCAGAGCATATTGCTTCGTTTTGCCGAACCTTTCATGGACGCGAAGTATACCAAGGCACGTGAAAGCGACCACTTCCTCTGATTCAGAGCTTGACATGCAGTGAGTTAGATTGACCGCATTGATACGACGTACCTCGCGCACGCCCCGAAAGTCGACGTCAAAGAGGAAACGCGGATCAAAGCTACAAGCGACGAGGCAGCCCAGTGGGTCGAAGAGAATGCATCATCTAATGGTATACACCAACCACGACATTGTCTTGACCAGATTTGCTCATGAAACACACACTCAGCTGGGCCTCCTAACTTCATATCGGATATCTTTTATCTTACGGTAGCGATCAGCCACTTTGGGTACCTCCGGACCATATCAAATTTTGAAGATCTCGGAAAGCATGTAGACGAACTGCAGCGGCATCTAGACATGCTTCAGGGTGACGGATCGTGGATGGGTGTGCGTATTCATAGTCTGACCAAGCATCTAACTCTAACAAACAGTCGCAGGGACCATTCCAAGCGCGCACAGAAGCAGCGATCACACAAGCGAAGGTGACATTCAATTGCAAACAAACAAACACCACCATGCTTACGTCTAATTATAGACCCAGATGACGAAGATTCAAGCTGAACAGCAAGCTTATCGTGTGCAGATCATGGATCCCGAACTCGTTTTCCGTACTATTGGCTTCATCAACTTTGTTTCGTCCTGGCTCATCCGCATCGTCGATCCAAGACACGCACATCCCACCACGATGGTAGAACTGCCGCTACCTCAAGAAGTGCCTATGACTTTCCGTGTGCTCCCCGAATATTTTCTAGAGGATGTGGTGGATTACTTCCTGTTCATCGTGCGTTACACCCCGGAAAGCCTGGAACTATCCGGGAAGACAGAGCTGGTCATCTTCGCGCTGACGTTCTTGACGTCGACTTGGTATATCAAGAATCCTTTCTTGAAAGCCCACATCAACGAGGTATGTGCAACGTCTTCTCGAGGGCTGACTCCAGATTGACTATTTGCTACAGGCTCTATTCTACGGCATTCTTGGATACGGCAATGAGCGGAATGGAATTCTGGGAAATCTGTTGAATACTCATCCCATGGCTCTGAAACATCTTATGCCCGCTTTGATGCAGTTCTACATTGGTTCGTGATCATTCGTCGTTTAGATTTGCCAATTGATGGTCTGTTTAGAGGTTGAGCAGACAGGCGCAAGCTCTCAATTCTATGATAAATTCAGTATGTCTTCATGACTGATGAACATATCAGCTGAGCTAACTAAATTTTAGATGCTCGGTAGGCACTCAGCTTAACATCAGCGACAACTCACCTCTGATTTCTACCATAGGCGAAACATTGCATACATATTGAAGGCTATTTGGGACAATCCCACCCATCGTGAGGCTCTCAATACAGAAGCTCGGTGAGTCTGCACCGCTGACCTGGCACACAACCGGAATTGACCATTAGTAGCAACGTGGACAAATTCGTCAAATTCATCAATCTAATGATCAACGACGTAACATACCTTATGGACGAGTCTCTCAGCGAGCTGACTCAGATATACAACATCCAAACCGAGATGCAAGATACCGAATCCTGGAACGCACAATCCGTTCAGCATCGTCGCGAGCGGGAAAGCACTCTGCGCCAGCTGGAAAGACATGCTTCAGGCTACATCACGCTGGGCAGGTCGACGGTTGAGTTGCTTAAGGTCTTCACGGCGGAGACAAAGGCGCCTTTCATGATGCCTGAGATTGTCGATCGCTTGGCCGCCATGCTTGACTACAATCTTGAGGCACTCGTAGGCCCCAAATGCAACGAGCTGAAAGTGAAGGACCCTGAAAAGTATCGGTTCAAGCCGAAGGAGCTGCTTAGCGATATCCTACAAGTCTTCTTGAACTTAAGCGACCAAGAAGAATTTGTTTTGGCGGTCGCAGGAGATGGTCGCAGTTATAAACAAGAACTCTTCCAGCGGGCCGCTGGAATCGCGACCAAAAGGGCCTTGAAATCAGGACCTGAGGTTCAACAGCTGCTTGCATTTGTGGTCAAGGTGGAAGAAGCCAGACTTACTCTGGAGGCCGAAGATGATCTCGGCGAGATTCCAGACGAATTCTTGGGTATGTTGTAACTTATTTCTTATTGTAGACCGACTCTGACAATAGCCATATAGATCCACTGATGGCGACCGTCATGCGTGACCCAGTCTTGCTACCATCATCGAAAACCATTATCGACCGTTCGACTATAAAGTCGCACTTACTTTCTGATTCAAAAGATCCCTTTAATCGTGCCCCGCTATCTATAGAGGACGTTGTTCCTGGTTGGTTAGCTTTCATTCATTCTTGAACAATCTTACTAATCTTGACGCTTAGACCCTGAACTCAAGGCCCGCATACAGGAGTTTTTGGTTGAAAGGAGAAAAAACAAGATGGACATTACTGAATAATATGTGGATTCATTTAAATATGTAACATACACTGGCGTGTCCGAGTCATCGCAATGGCAAACAACCGTTTTGACCAAGCTTCGTGCAGGCATGTGGGGGCTTGCTTTTATTATCGCAATTCTCAAAGCTAATCCAGTACTCACCAAATCTGTGGCACAGCAAATCCAATCCATTTAACAGATCTATAACTAAGTATTGGCAATCTAGAGTCGCTCACGATCAGGAGGCGACCAGTTCGCGATTAGGGGCGAAACCGGATATGGTAGCATCACGGGACTTTCCCTATCCGAATTTTTCTTTGAAGTGATCGAGTTCTGTAACCCACTTTACGATGCCTTCAACTCTCAAGGCTGCCAAAGCCTCCAGCGCGAAGAACAGTATACAAAAGCCATCAAAGGGAAAGGGGAAAGCAAAAGCGGTCAGCGAACCCGCACCTACAAATCCAAAATCTTTACCTCATCCTGCCGATTCTTCTGAATCCAGAGGAGAGGAGGATCTGGACGCCGCAGAAGATGATGAGAGTGCGGAAGGCAGTGATGAGGATGAGGACGATGATGGTGTGGATGAAGAAGGCATGGCGAGACTGATGCAGGCTCTTGGAGAGGATGGCTTGGATGATTTCGATACAGCGCAGTTACAGGCGTTGGAGGAGGACGAAGATGAGGAGTGGGAAACTGATGGTGATGACGATGAGGAGGAGGTGGAGGCGGATGCCGACCTTGTTGAAGGCAGCGATAGTGGCAGCGAAGAGGATGTAGGAGACGCGGAATTAGAGAGCGAGCAGGACTCTGAGGGCCCCAACGCATCGGACGAGGAGGAGGAGGAGGAGGAGGAAGACATCGCCCTCGATGACATCGAAGGCTCTGTGGATGAGGACGCTGTTCCTCGTCAGAAAATCGAGATTGACAACAAAGTAAACTTATTCATTTGCCTGTCGATCACGTCCGCTTATGTTCTGCACTGTGTCTAGATCGCGCTCGAGCGCATCCGAGAAACAATCCAGTTGGACCCGTCACTGCCCTGGACAGAAACCCTGGCTGTCACTTATCACGAAGCGATAGATGTCGACGTGAACGACGACTTAAATCGCGAACTTGCCTTGTATGTGCTATCGCGTCTGTCTCTGTCTCTGTTACTGACCAAATCTAAATCATTTTCAACATAGCTACAAACAAGCCCTTCACGGCGCGAACAAAGCACGCGCTCTCGCACTAAAAGCGAATTTCCCTTTCACTCGCCCGGCCGACTACTTCGCAGAGATGGTCAAGTCCGACTCGCACATGGAACGTATCCGGCAGCGCCTGCTCGACGAAAGCGCGGGTATCAAGAAGGGTGAGGAGAAGAGACGAGAGCGGGAGGGCAAGAAGTTCGGGAAGCAGGTGCAGATCGAGAAGATCAAAGAGCGAGAGAAGGGAAAGAAGGATATGGAAGAGCGACTGCAGGGCCTCAAGCGCAGTAAGTTTTTCTTCATGCGTTGTACCTTGGCCATGATTTAACTTGTATGACTTGCAGAGAGAAAGGGCGCACTCGACAATGCTCAAGCAGACGATGCGGACGGCTTCGATGTCGCCGTGGAGGACGCCATTTCCGATCGGCCTGCAAAGCGGGGCAGAGGCACAGGAGGCAGTAAACTCAGCCGGACATCGCGAGACTCAAAGTTCGGCTTTGGAGGAGCGGGGAAACGGTCTAAGCAAAATGACCGCGCATCAACAGACAACTTTGATTCAGGGCCGGGTAGAGGTCGAGGCGGCTTCCGTGGCGGCGCAAGAGGCGGGCGAGGTGGCGCGAGAGGAGGCGGACGTGGGGGGAGAGATGACAGTGAAGGTGGCGGACGTGGGGGTAGGAGTGCGCGCGGCGGACGTGGAAGCAGAGGTGGCGGACGCGGAGGCAGCAAAAGGCCTGGGAAGGATAAACGGGTGGCTGCCAGGAGTCGCTCGTAAATGTACTTGCATATCGGATACTCCTGCAGGGCTGTTCTACTTGCAGCTGCGCGTGCATTCAAACGGGCGGCTTTACAATTCCCTGGCTGATCTTGTAATACACAATGGAAGCATCCTCTGTCGTGATCGCGAGGAAGATCTCCTTTGGGTTTCCCAGATCTCTGAAAGCTTCCTGCAACCTGCGCCCAATGTAAATTAATCACAGTGAAAGCAAGGCGGGAACCAAGGCGCACCAAGAGATGGACATCGTCTCGGCCATTGAGCACGGCACGACGCAGCTCATCTCATCCTGCAAGTACGTCAGATCGCAAGGCAGACTTCTAGGATCGAACCCACTGAAACCAGTTTGCGGCCCTTAATGGCACCTCGAGAACACGCAGGGAGATCGAGGGCTTGTGTATCTGTCCATTGTTGCGCTACGGGAAAGTCAGTTAAGTGTCGCGTCAGCAAGATACTCCACACACAAAATACGATGTCGTTATACGTCTGGAACAGCGCGCCAGCCGCGCGTGGGTACTTGGACAGCAGTGGGGCGAGGGCAGGGTACTAGGAAGAATAAGAGATGATAGGTGCAAGTATCAAAGAGTAAAGTACCGATGGATGGGCTTCCATGGGTGCCTATTATATCGCTATTAGCTGTGAGGAGTAAAGTGATAGCAATTGGAGTTCCGAGTCTGCGTTTAAGATGCGTTTAATTCAAGTTTAATTCGAAGAAAATATGCAATCGACTTGGCTGATTGCACAGCCTCCGGGCCGAGTCCAAGGTACATGTGCGCGTCGCTGATCCGAACTTCTGAACCTCTTCCAAACCCTGCAGATCCCGCCCACTGTGCCGACGATACTACTATACATCCGCCACCTACCATGAATTGAACAAAACGCCGACAGAGGTTCGGGTAAAGATCTGGTCGCGTATCTCTATTGACCTAGGCCTCACGCCCTGATCTTCTCTCACATGGACTACAGAGCATGACACAGTAGCTAGACTGTCGCAGACATGCACTTTTGCCGGTTTCTCTGCCGCTTCGCTGTGACGTGGCCCGTGTAAGCTTAGAGCTATCCGTTCATTGCTTCTCCCTCGACTCCTCGGTCATGGTTGGACTGGTGCGGCGCTCCGGCCCCTGGTATGATTGCAGGCAGCAGTTTTAATCGTGCTTTTGAAATTCGTCGACATAAGGACCTGAGATTCGCACGCGTACCCAACCTGAGAACGAGAAGAAGTGTTTAACACCATAGATATCAATATTACTATGTTACAAGTTTGTTATCGCTGCGGTGGAATGTAGGCAGAGACGCTACAGCTGATAGTGTGGATGGGAAACAACCACAAATGCATAGCCGCACTGGTTCGCTTTACGCCAAACTAGTAGTCTTGATATCCGACCGGTTATCAGACGGACTAGGTGGAGAGAGCTACAATGTAAATTAAGTATTATCAGTGACTTAATTATGGCTACTCAAATAAATGACGCGCACATCACTCGAATTCACCCGACATATAGTCGTTAGCTGAAGTCCAGTTTCGACTGCCTTATTTCAGCCAAGGTTACGATCGTAAGGCTTATGCTAAATCGAAGTTTGAATTACTCACCGTTGAATCTCCTCCCGCTGAGCTATGGTTTTGATTTATTCTGGAGTTCAACATCGCCATGAAAGAGTTTGTATAAAGCTTAGAAAGAGCAATGCTGAAAATGAAATGTCTGAGGATTGTCATCATTTGGTGTGCATACATTGAGTAAATTTATTGCCTTACGTTCCGTCTGGCTGTTATTCCCATATTGTTTCAGTTTATACCGCCTGTCATCGAGGACCATACTCACTAGCAGAAATCCAGTCAACAAATCTATCAGCGCGATGACGGTAGTAATCATGCCCGTTTGAAGGGTTGCTATGAGATAATTGAATTAAAATTGTTAGCAAGGGGAGGCTGGAGCGGGGGACTACAAATAATAACGCACACTTTATCAGGCGATTCACCAGGTTGTCATTAATTTCATAGCCAGTCTTTCTGCTGCGCTGAAAAATAGCATTAGTTGGAGTTCAAGCAAACGGCGAATGGTCCTACAAAGAACCAGATAAGGCTGGAGGTAATGATGACATCCGCGACGATTGCGGACCCCAGCCAAATAAGCACAGTAGCGCCGTACGGTGCGCCCATGAGAAAGTCAGGGACCATACTGCATGTAATAGCTATAGCTATGGCGGATACTATCATCTCCATAAAGTCAATTGATAATAACAATTGTGATGGAGACACCCACATCCATTGATCATAGCGAAGAGACATATGAGCGATGTGATCCATCTCTTCTTAATAAGAACATGGACCCTCCAGCCGTAGAAGAGCTGCACGATGCTAGGAATTATTCCCTGAAAAAGATACCATTGGTTTAAATCTTGTATTAAGCGAGAAGGTGCTTACTGTACTACCTGATACTGCAGATGATTGAAAAATTTAGGTCTCATTGGAGGCGAAGAGTCTCGTACTCACGTGTGTTGAAAACTAGGTGACGGGTGCGTTAAGAAACGTTGCGCGCTCGATTGACTGTTAACGCACCCCAAACAGTTCTGTTGAGTGCAGCTGCGGACCCTTTGCGCAAGAAAATCATGAGTGCTCAAGTTGTAGTGTTGATATTGAAGCGACTTACCAAAGTTGACGATCAGCAAATAGTGAACGTATGCAAGCAAGATCACACTGTTCGCCGTGTCTCCCAGAAAAAGAAACCCGACCTGCGAAGGGCGGAATGTAAGCATGGCAGAGCTGGCCATTCCGCAGCTGACGCCGATCACAGCACCTACCACGAACTTAATCCACGACCGTTCATCGTCTAGATTCAGGGCTTATCAATCTTAAGAACAGGACATCGCGGCAATTTGGAGAGCTTACGGGGTCGTTGGTTAAAGTAGGAGTAAGTCTGGACAATCATTGCTCCGTAGAGACATATATTGAACGCTGTCCCGAGCAATATCGGGCCCATGCTAGTATGTCCGCTGCGTTAGTGCACAATGTTATAGGGCAACATGGGAGCGGTTCTTACACAATTTGGGCCGGATTCTCCAGGTTCAGGGTGGACATCCCGCTGAATAGGGCTGAGCAGGTGGGGGACTGCAGCCAGTGAAAAGAGAACACCGTTAAGGTGGGAGTTGAATCATTTTCAATGACGGGTCGCCAATGCCGCCTATGCCCGCCCACATCGCCATGCTTAAAATGGGCGCTTACAAGTGAATAGACCGGTACTCGTTCCTGACCACTGCCCGCCACCACCTCGATTCCATCAAGCAATTTCCTGTTCTGTCACAACTGACTCCTCGGATTTCGCCTCCGAGGTGTCACCTGTTTGAAGATTTTTGAGGATACCTCGCCATGTGACAGAGGAACAGCTACGCCACCTGATGCTACAGCAACACGACTATGAGTGAACGCGCCAACGCAGAAGATGCTTTCCATAGTATTCCGTGGCCCATCGTTTCATCGCTATTCAGCCAACTAGCTGTTGCGATGCAGCCATGTCGACGGATGTATAGTGTCTGTCCGTCCCTGACTCCCGCCCTTGATTTCATCTGAAGTAAACACGCCAAATGTCTTATCCTCGGGGTTACATATTCCCATTCAAGCTTGGCATGCGTACCTATTTTCAGAGTTTACATAGGGCCGCCGGGCTATCGAAGCATCCTCCATCGATACAGCGGTCAGACAAAGTACTGTATCTGGTTTGTTTGACGGCTGCCCTCAGGAGACTACACAGCGCCAGAAATGCCGATATTATTGAATCCCAGCGTATTGCAGTCACGCAATAGTGTGTGGACATGCTTAATAGTAGTCTCGGGAGGGATGGCAGACCACGAGCAATCACAGTGTACAGCCCTCCCAGTAGCGGAAAATGGGTCGTCTTCGCCTGTATGTGAAACCGATCTATACCACCTTTTTCGAGTCGCTGATGGATGGCGGCGCGTAAGTCAATTTGGCCGGGGGTCCTTTCGGGGAGAAGCAGCTAGAAGCTGGTGGAAAGGTACTGTCGTCGATTGATGGAAAGTTTCATTAGATTGTATGCAAGTAGGGATTGGGAAGCCCTTTGATTTGAAGTATGAAGAGTAGCGGCAATTGGCACCGGACGCCGGATCGGGTCTGTTTTATGTAGGCGTGGGTAATTTACTTTCGCGTGCCTATCCTCCTACTAATTCATCTGTTTTAGGCAATTTATGTGTCTCGGGGCGGGCGTGCATTCTTTTACTACATAGTATTCCGACATTTATCACCTCGGAGATGATCTTGACCGGTTCTCTCTGGCTCATTCGCGGTACTACTTGCGTTGGCGTGACTTCTTCTAGGCTTGCTCTGTCAGTGTTGTCTCTATTCTGAGATGCTTTCGTCTGAACTGCACCGCCGATTGCGCGCTCACCCCGGACCTCTCTTCACTATCACTCTTCTCTTCTGATCAGCCCCATGGAGATCAGCTCTTGCAGAATGAGAACCAAGGCTCTGATACTGCGCGGCATCGAAGTTGACATACGGTCTCAAATCTCTACGTCTTAAGCTGGGAGGAGCGCTTCGAAGGCGGCTATAGCGTACCTCATGAACCCATTCACTCAAACTGACCGAGCCTTCCGCAGCCTCCAACCATCAACACGTTTCTATATACTCGAAGTATGGGCGTATGGTATTACCTTGAGGGCGTATCGGCTCCCTAGTCTTTTACTTTTGATACATCTATGCCTCGCGCTTTCGAAGCGCTTGCAGTTCGAGCGTATAATCGCTAATCGTGATCTATCGATTACTCATATTCAGGCGAACCGGTCCATGATATCCAGTTCAATATGTGATACTGCGCCGTGTGCACAACATGTGCACCATTACTTATCCGCTTCAGAGCCGAGATCGAGCCTCACCGCACTGGTAACTTATTGGTCATATTTTACCGCTGCATGTACCAGGGAACTCTAATATGCGATCTGATTACCTTGAAGAGCCCCCGAATTCAGAAAGATACAAGACTCACTAGGACTCACCTGATGTCATACTCGGCCTACGGAGACGCGGGCATGGCACAGTGGCTGATTTTCTACAGCGATTCAATCAATAAACTCATGACTGTGTAGCAAATATGCAATACACGCCTCAGAACTTAAGGTCGCTATTTCCCAAAACAGACCATGAACCTTGTACACGTGATGAAGGTTTGTCCTTAATTATCTTTATCCCCGCGATAATCTGTCTTCATGTTATTCATCACGCTTATTCAAACGAAGCGTGCCGCTGATACACTATCACGATGCCACGGCTTGCACATGCTCGCGGCCACCACCACTCCCGGAGATCAATCTGAAACAGGCGTATGAAGCTTTGCCTCGCTGCCGACTCGGACTGCTGCATTGAGAGTGAGGATGCTGGTGCCGACTTAGAGGACTGGCTTTACTCCTCACTCACTGACAATTGCGATGGATTCCTCGACGACTACAATCATCAATGCTGGCACACCGATGCTATATCTCACTCCTTGGATCGCCGAGAGTCACGCAATCTCAGCTTATATATACTTTTTCACTTTGGCGGTACGCAAATTGTCCTCATCATGTTGCTGAGGCATCTGATCCCTTGTCAGGCTTCTGCATGGGACTGGATCATGTCTATGCCAGAAGAGTACAGGGTTCTTTTCATAGGGAAAATTTCTATATCCAAGTTAATGTATCTCTGCGCACGGTAATTCCCCCTCATTTACTTCTTGAATATTCATCGAGTGCAAACCGCAGCATTTCCACCCTTCTACTTTGTCTCTGCGCATGCATATTCAAGGGTATGATCCAGATTCTTCACAGCCTGGTTTTTCGATTTGGCTAAAGCAAGACCACAGTCGCAGCTGTCAGGGACTGCCGGGCGCTTATTCATGCGGTGGCTGCACTTTCTATCATCTCACTGAACAGCAGCAACGCTCTCTTTTTCTTCCGTGTCCGAGCTGTGTACGGTAAATCGCCCCGCATTACCGTGTTCTTTTTATTCTGCTATATGGCAGCTTTCGGCACCAGCTTGAGTTTACCATTCGCAATGCATGCAAAGGTGTGTGTCAAGCTCGCAGAGACCTGAGGAGCATGTGCTCATTATAGCACTGCGCAGCACATTGGCCCTACAATGTATTGTCTGGAGACCAACGTCCCCACCTGGATAGCCTCGTGGATGCTCTGCAACGCGGCAAATGATACGCTGGTCTTTCTCGCCATATCGTACCGCATCACATCACAATCTATAGGTGATCAGGGATGGCGCTTGGCGCTCAGGCAGTTCTTCCGCGGCGAAGGTGCGCCACGTGTGGGGAAGGAGCTCTTACACAACGGTCAGCTATGCTACCTGTGAGTTCGATGCATTGCCGCCGCCGTTATTTATTCTGACTTATCTTGACCATAATCACTCGATAATCAGCGCGACGATTGTGCTGAGCATCGCTCAGATCGCTGTGGCACTCACCGAGCGTAACTACACAGCGACACTTTCCATTCCCGTCATCTCACTCGAGAACGTCATGACCTGCCGGGTTCACCGCGCCGTCTTACTAGACCTCATCAAGGATGGCGAGCGCCGGAATAATCCATTGATGCTCACTACAGTGGTCGAGGGGTGAAATTCGCCCAGGGCGGTGCGGACTCAACGCCAAAGTCAATTCACACTTCGAGCAGGACTGACAGAATAAGCGCGGGTATCTTCTCTCCAACCAAGACAAACCTCCGCTATCTCCATTTGTCCAGGACGAAGCTCGGGCGCATCACTTTCTGGGCAGGGCGCTCGAATCGGTTTCGTCCGAGATGGTTTCTTCCAGATAATCGGTTGAATACAACTGAGTTGTATTCCTTCTCAATAGATCTTGTTCTCAAGAGCGTATCACAGGCCGACGAGACAGAGAAATACCCTGGCAAGTCGGGTCGTCAGTCGCTGCAGGTAGCTGCATTATGAGAACGGTCCGAATTCGTTCACCGATCTAAAGCATGTCTCCGATCCCCACTATAAGTAGTCAGGGTACTTTGTCAACCTGATCGAGACAATCTTGGCGAAAGTTTCCCACCAACACATAGCACCTGCTGTGTCTTCCATACTCGAATCGTTCTCCTCCCTCTCATCAGGATTCGAATTTGTAAGTCTGCTTACGGGAGACTGGCTGTGTCTGCCGTTCGGTGATTCGCGAGGGCTCTGGTAAGCATGTCGGTTTTCTCAGAGCAGACCATCCACACACGACGCGAGGAATATATCCACCCAAAATAGGAACGTTGCTCTGAAATCGAATGTAGCTCGCAGCGGACACGATCAGGCGCTGTGGGCCGTCGTGGGTGGGAAGCCGGGCCCGATGAGGACTGATTGCAACAGGGATTGTCGGGAGATCCGTACTTGAGGTATGCTAACTTCAGTGATTGAGCCAAGGCGTCAAGATTGGAGACGGAGACATCGGGCGGAGGTACATTTCGAAAGGGTCCCAGTCTATGCATAGGCCCTTTGGGGGGTATTGGTGGTTAGCACTATCACGCTGATGGACGGAGTCGAGCCAGGACCCGGTCGATATCGATTCCTGGGAAATTCCTTCTATCCAGGAAGTATAAGGTCGTTTTGTATGTCTTGATCGCATCCTGAACGTTGACCGCTGACACGCTTGTCGCCAGTGTTTTCCTCAGGAACGAGGCGAATGAAACGAGAACATAAATGACAGATCACAGATGCGAGAACTACCAGGTTGGCTTCTATGGCCCGATGGCTTTCCGCGAGGCTGCGTAACTTGTGCGTACCCACACCTCGAGGCTCGAGGAAAGATGGAAAGACGAAGTTTTGGTCGAACTGTAATTTTCAACTTAAAGAGGGGGGCGGCCTTGGCACGTGACATCCCGCCGTGGCGATATCTTGCGCCATTCTTATCTATGAAGGCTCCTTCGACCCCACGAAATCGTATATAAACAGCTGTTCTGAGAAGATTTTTCTCCCTTCCGGAGTCGCGAAGACGCCTGTCTCGTCAGACTCTCACACCTGTCGACTTCTGCCCGCCACAAGCCCGCCATGAGGCATTTGCGCCTACTTAGTACCTACTGCTCGGCGGCGTCTCAGGGCCTTTTCTGCAAAGTTTATTTCCCCAGCTGATCAAGACAATCATCGTCACTGTTGTCGCCTAGACACCCCACTCTCGAATTGCTAAACTGGTGAACGTGGATGCTCCATGCTACATTCTTGCCCTGATGATGCTGGAGACCTCACGGACCCGACCAGCGCATCGGTGGCAGATGATGCAGCGGCTAGCAGTCGGCTAGCCTCATATCTGCAACACGTGGCTTGACCAAATCTAAAAAAAGGACAATTATTTCCGGACCGGACCAGACGTAATGATATCACCCTCAACCTCTGGCGTATATAAATCAGCCCATTTCTACTGGTCTCCTCCACCTCGTCTCGCATCCATTTCCTCACCCCGTCCTCCCACCACCCACCCCTTTACGATTAACATGGACGCCCAAGCCCCCACTACCATCCAGGCCCAGCCCCAGGCCGCCACCGAGATGAGTGCGTACCGCCACCACCCCTGTTATCTTGGAGCTTGAGCTGACTTTTGTCCTCCGCAGACGCGATGAAGGCACCGGCAAAGGTCGAGTGCCAGAAGGCGAGCCGCGCTCGTGGAGGAGGAGCTGCTAAGGTGCGCACACCCTCCCTGTTTCTGCTTATTGGCTGAGATCTAACGCACGTTCTTATCTCAGGACTGCTTCCTCGGCCTGTTCGAGTGCTTCATGTGCTTCGAGTGCTGCAAAGGCTGCTGCGAGTGCTTCGCGGATATTATCTGTGAGTTTAACCCCATGACGTCGATATATCCCTCGGTATTCATCATTTGCTTTCTAGGCTGCCCTTGCGAGATGTGCTGCTAGTCCAATCACCCGAGCGTTTTTTCTGCTATACCCAGCTCCAGATGGACTGATGTGAACTCTGTTGTGACTGCATTATTGTACTCTTATTGAGAATGTAACTAAATGACGAACGAGCATGCCTTGAGCTCGAACGTGCGACACAACTGTTACTTAACGAACTTTAACTGCACGCAAGGCTTTCTCGTCAGTGGCAAGTCCAAACCCAGTCGCCTCGTATAATCACACGTATGATGCGAAATGGGATGGATGGGATGTCTAGACGTCACACATCAGTACAACATGTAAATCACAAGAATTCGAAGCCGAGCAATATCGATGCCCTGTACACCGCTCACGCTCAGTGCATGATCGCCCCTCCCCCGCCCTTCGCACGGCCTCCATCTCCCGCGTCCTCTTTCAGCAGCAGCACGCACACTCCCGCGAGCACAAACACCCCCGCGCTCGTGTACACCGGGAAGCTGCGGTCCACCATCAGCAGCATCCCGCCCATCAGGGGCGCTATCATGCCACCGCTGTCGAGATGATGTCAGTATTGGAGGCAGTAAAGCAGACACGCAACGGGACGTACACGCGGGATAGCGCAGACGCGATGCCGCACGCGGTGCCGCGCACTGCGTGACGCAGGATCAGCACAATTCTCCGGGCTATATGCGGGCGCTACGGGAGCACGCACCTTTTGTGCCAAAGATCTCGGGCGTCCACCCGTACAGCACCGCGTACATCGTCGTCGCGCTCAGGCTGATGCCCACCGTGCTCGCGCGCACGGCCAGCGGGCCCGTGACCATCACGAAGACGACGCAGAAGAACGCGGTGACGAACGTGCTCCACGCGAGCGAGCCGCGGCGCCCGAGGCGCGTGTTGACGAGGTAGGCGCCGACGATGGGGCCGGGGCAGCCGCCGAGCGTAAATATGACGACGTCCCACAGCGTAGCCTCGAGGGATTTTGGTGTTTCTCCGCCTCCAGTCTCGCCTCCAGCTTCTGGCACCGCCGAGCTGGCCGAGCTCTCCAGCAGCTTCGGTAAGAACACATTAAACATTGTGAATGCTGTGCCATACAATCAGCAAGACCCGAGCATCGTCGCAAAGCAACGTACCCATTGAGACCCCGAACCACACAATCCACACGAGCACCGTCGTGCGCAGCCACTGCGGGGAGAGCACCATCGCGACGCGGTCCAGCCACGCCCACAGCGGGCGGCGGATCCACTTCGGCAGCACGCTGCCTACCTTCTGCTTCACCTCGTACACCGACCCCCGCCGCGAGCGCGCCATCGACCGCCGGCTCCGCGTCGACAGCGCGGTCGACAGCGCGCGCGGGCGCGGTGCACGGGGCGTGCGCGGGCTCGGCGGACCCATGCTGAGGCTCGGCGTGTGCAGCCCGCCGCGGACCGCGTCTTTGAACTCGGGCACGTCGGGCGTCGCGTTCGCGTACACCGCCGGGCGCGCGGCGAGCGTGCTCGGCATCGGCGTGGACGGGATCACGGGGGAGGCGAAGGTGTGCCCCTGCCCCTCGAGCGCGTTGGGCGACTCGCCAGTGGCGGCGTAGCCGGGCCCCGCGTTCTGGAGGAAGTCGACGCTCGTTTGGGTCGTGTCGCGCGTGTGGCGCGCGGCGAGGGCCTCCGCGTCGAAGAGGATGTCGGTGGGAATGCGGGAGTCGACGGGGCTCGCGGAGAGAGCGGGTGGCGGATTGGATCCGTCACACGGCGGCGGCGGGCTGTCGTCTACATCTTCTATGTCTAGGTCCAGCTCGGAGCCGTTGAACTTCGAGATCATTTTGAGGGAGACCAAGGCTTCTTGGGCACGCCCCGCGTGGACGAGGAAGCGAGGCGATTCGTGTAGGCGGAAGAAGACCATGCGCGCAAGGAACATTGATAATGTCTGAGAAGTCAGTACCTTTGCAAGCGCAATACCGGAGATACACGCACGATAGCTCCGAGGATCATGAGCATATACTTCCATCCTTTGTTGTCCTCGTTTACATTACACGTCGTGTCTATTGCGGTGCACGAGTTTCGTGGTATGACCACAATGCCCACCAGGGCCGATACGACAGCCCCAAATGAGAAAAACACAGATAGCGCGGTGACAAGATATTGCTTTCCCTGTGGCATGTGCTCCAGCAGGAGTGTGCCATCGGTGGGCATAGAGCCCTATACAGAAGAGAATGGTCAGAGTTGCAAAGCGGGAGGGAGTTACTAAATCTTACTCCAACTGCGCTGCCAAGAAGAAACAGCAGTATACAGAGAGCGGGGAAAGAGTTTGCCAACGAAGCAGTCATCCCAAATAATGAGGTGAAGAACAGTGTCGCATTGAACGCCGCACTCCGTCCCATGAGATCAGAGCCTGTATGCGCATGTCAGCTAAACGAAAGATCAACATGAAGTAAACACACATGTTCCCCAACCAACCGCGCCGAACATCATTCCAGCAAACATGGAGGACGATAATGATCCAATGTAGCTATCAGGGACTGTATGTTGCCAATCTTCTGTAAATGCCATGGCCACAAGCATATTAGGGACGGAGTCTCACCCGCAAAGTGCACTTGGACACGCGGTAATATTATCGCAACTGCTTGAATCCACATCTGAGACACGAGTTAAGGGAGACATTGAAGTAATGTGAAAGTGCGCACATTATCTGCTAGCCATCCTGGAGAAGATTGAGATTCGTCAGCATTCAAGGTTGCTTCTGGGAATGGAGGCAATTTGAGGCGAAGAAGGAACAGGAAGCTCGAAAACCTCGACGCCGCAGTGCATAAACGCAAAGTAGACCACTCACCAAATCCGCAGAGCGACAAGAGAGTCCACTGGTAGCTGCCTAACATTGCGCGCGCCTGATCAGCAAGAAGAAACATCACATCAAACAGCGTACGCACCCATCCCGATCCTGTCAATGGTTTTATCCAGTGCAGTCCGCGCATCATGCTCCATGACTTCCTCGTCCAAAAGATCCTCCAGTCCATCATCGTCGTCCTCGTCCTCGTCCTCTTCGTCGTCTTCCAGGAAGGGGCCTTCCAAATCACGATCTCCTTCCTCAGTATCGCCCCGCGTAACAGGGAAATAGCTTGAACTCGTTCTATTTAGTCTGAGCGAGGACCATAGAGAGCCCGGGGTGCGGGGTGTGGGGGCGGGTTCGGGCGCCATGGGTGCATTACACTTGGAAAGGTTTGAGGCTTTCAGCAAGGACGATACCGCCCAAATTAAAGTGCAGATTGCGCAATTTGCGAGGAAATTGGCACTGCCTTGGTGTGTTCTGCAGTCTAAGACGCGGTACCGTGCCTGTGTAAGCCAGAGTTGTCCCAACTGACGCCGCGGCTTGGTAACTCGATGATTCAGACTCGGTCTCCAGGCGTCAACACGTACACTCAACATCTGTCTCGGTAATCGGGCCTACGCAGTCGTACTAGGCGACCCTGGGGGTGTATGTTGGAAATCTCTGCTCTCAATCCGTCAGAAATTCTGGAATCTGTCGACGCTTGATTCCGACTTACTGGTCAGCTGGTTAAATGCTCATAGTAGTGACCGCCATGAGACCTGAGCGGTGACTCAAGAACCCCGTCTCTGTAGATCTGAGGTCGATCGAAATACCGGCGAGCAGTCAGCCTTCTGATAGTGAGCAAGCCACGGTAGCTTCATCGATGAAGCAGAGTCTGTAATTCCGCCTTATCCCTCCGAACCCAGCAGATCCTTAAATCCCGCCCGGGTTCCACGATCCAGCAGGATCCGCCCCGATTCATTTGCTTGGTTGCTTGCAATTAGACCCACTAGAGTGTTTCTGCGGGAGTAAATACCGAGTTCTCGAAATGTGAAATAATGCTCCACCTGATGAAATTTGGCTATATATTTTGGCTCTGCAGTGGGCCCATCGAAGTGGATTTTGCAGCTCCACTAATTAGTCTAATAAAAGCCCAATAATTATCCCCGCAAAAACACTCTACTTGCAGAATTCCAGATCTTTCTGATGCGGCACAACGGTGCTGAACACCGTAAGAAGAGGGGCACGTACCATATCTAGTACCAGTGGACCGGATCCCCGCCCCATAAATTCACCAGTATCAATGAGATATTCGCCTGCCTCCTTCTGCTCTCTCTCCACGCAATTCTCGGCTACTCTATCTGCCAATATCTCCCTCCCTCGCTGCCGAGTGTTTTCCAAAAGTCGATGGTGATTTGACCTCGCCATTGCACTACGCAGTCGGCGTGGAGCCCCGGCATGTTTTACATATGGTATATGCCCCTCTCCCATCCTCATGCCGCACCAAAGCCGTCCGACGTTTGACATGTAGCTCTCATCACTATTCTATGATTAAACGCTCATACAATGTAACTGCACAAAGGATACATGACAGCACTACACATCCGACCCCAATATCCGACCCTTAATGTCACCTCCCGACGCGGTATCATCCCACGTATAGGCGCCATTGGATGCGTTGTCCGGGAACAAGTGCTTGCCAGCATTCGGCTCCTGTTCGATATTGTGCATTTCATGCCGCTCGACTTCGACGCGCATGAAGACCTGCATGCATGCGTTAATTGCTGTCAACAGATGAGTCTACGGGATTAAATTCACCTCTGGTCTGCTCATTGTTTGACGTTTGTGGACTTTGGAGCTCTGGATGAATGATGTAATCAGCTCATATCCACCGCGGTTGTATATCACGAACCGGTATGGTTATGACGTCTGCAGAGGAGGCCTCCCCGGATCCGAATTTCCATCCCCTGCGAGCGTTGAGACTCGACATCAGGGAATTAGTGTACAGCTTCGACAATGGTAAGTTGAAAATGAGATGGCTACCGCAACAGTCAATTATAGGAAAGGGGTATGCTGAGCCGTACGCACGTAGCAGTTGGATCGACCAAGAACAATATCAAATCAATGATGGCGAAAGTTGCAGTGAGAGCACCGGTTTGCATGGTCACTGCCTTTCGTGTCAATGAAACGGGTCGATATTTGATAGCAGACAGCACGCACAGCGGATGACTCGGTTGACTAGATCGTCGGTGGCTGGGAAACCGGTCTTGTGCTTGTGCTGAAGCTCATTTGAGAAAGATGAAGCACGGCAACGACGAACACACGGACCAAGTGATAGCAGAGTGCAAAAGTAATGCAAAGGTCCGTGACAGCCGCAGCAACCAGCCTGAAGAATTATAGTCAGACTCGTGGCTTCCCTTAAAATGCTTCTGACAAGCGCTTACCAGATGATTACGATCGCTTCGAATTCCACAAAACGCTCGAATTCGGGAATCATACCTACGGCTATGGCAGTGCCAACGCCCGCCACTGAATTTATTGTTCATAAACAAATGAGGTGCGGCGAATAAGGCATAGACGCACGAAAATTGGCAAGGGTGCCAATGACGACAACGAGAGTGGCCAGTTTGCTGCGGGTGATGATCAGAATCCGCCAGGCAAAGAAAAACTGCACACATGCAGCAATGATTCCCTAGATATCAATCTTAGTAACGCCAGCGCTGAGGAAGGAATTGAATAGCCGAACAGTCATGGCTGGATCGGTGGCAAAAACTTTGGGTAGGAATGAGCGATGCATCGGGATGATAAGGGAGAAAGTACACA